>JBBMOE010000011.1:2575693-2827880 GCA_037975065.1 Chaetodon trifasciatus
GAGATATATATATATACACACACACATACATATAAAGACGCTGGTTAGAAGAAATGCTCTCACCAATAATTAACAGCTTCAAATTCAGATAAAGTATAAACACACTGCAGAAACAACCCAGCAGATAAAAAACAGAGTATATACTTCTTATATAGTTTAACTAAAAATGGAGAATTACAGAGCTCCCCTTGCTGACGATTGCCTTCTGTATTAGAGCACCAGATAGCGCTTGCAGTTACAATAAAATACATCAAGAACACAGTATCCGCAATTAGTATGTTGCTAGTACGCAGCTGTTTAAGAGAGGAAAACTGGAGCCACACACAGAGGAAATGAAAACTCTACAGAGTAGATGCAAACTGATATCTTAATGGCACTGATCAGGATTATTTCTGAAGGATTACACCTCTGATGTTGCATGTTTTAGTATATTTACAACAAATCACACACATATTACATCATGCCCTCTGTGTTTTTTCTATACATATGTCCATACGTATAAAAATCTATTAGTAGGGTCTTGAAACTTCCTTCTGTTGCGCAATTCATAGCCGCAAACTGACTTTGAAATGAGTCATTCATATTTTAGTTTACTATGTTTTGAATTCGGTTGGAAAAATACAGAAATTTTGCTGGGTTGTATTGAAAAAATGAACATTCAAGGTTCTTACACACTGATAGGTTAAAATGAAGATGTGTTTTCCTATTTTGAAAAGGTGACTGTAATATTGTGCTGTATTTCTGATCATTAATACTTCTCTTGATGAAGATAATGTGGTTTTTATACATGGTATCTACGGTGATTAATCAGGCAAATGGAAACAGGAAAGTGTGTCAGATACCACGCAGATGAAGGAAGATAGCTGAACATTTGGTGAACAGCACACAGTGTGCTGAAGAAAAGTTGTGCAACATATTTGTATTTTGATGGACTTGCACTGAAGCACACACTGGTCTGCACCTCACTGTGTGCATGTTCACAGAGTAAGAAATAATTCATGACAGTGAGCATCAGGTGTTATCATTGTGTGGTAATGCACTGTTTAATCAATCTGCACTTATATTGCATCACCACATCATATTAATGCAAGACTGTTCACAGTGCATGATGATGCAACTCAAGCAAGTTTCAAGAGCCTGCTCATTGATTTTGGAAATTAATGGAGGACAACAGATAAAAAAATGCATCTGAAAAGCTAAATCTGCGTTCAAAAAGGGCCTGCAAAAGGATCAAGCGTAGATGATTTATAGAGCTAAAACTTAAAAACTTGGCAGAGACTGTTGCTGGTTTTATGTGTTTCTGTGGGGCAGGAAACAGTGATGCCACTGAATGAACAGAGGAATGTATCAAACCGACAGTGGAACCAGTGAGAATAAGGAATAAACCAGTTAAATCTCAAAATTGATGACTGATTAATTGAACACTTTTCATTTATATTTGAGAGCTGTACTAGCACTGATGAGTGGAAAGTACTGAAATCTCTGCTGCACACTAAGGAGAGAAAACGTCCAGGCACTGATGGCAACTACGGCACCATATCGTAAACTAAGGGCAGACAAAATATTACAACTGTACAATATAATGCAATCCAATAAATCAAATCTCCAATAAATACTACATTTGTGAAGCTCATGTTCAATGCTGGAGTGGACAAAATGACACACTTTACAATAAAATGCAATCCAATACAACAACACAAACTAAAACACGGTTTAACAAAACATGAATATGAGTAACTTCAAAAAAGGTGATTTTATAGCGACGCTGCTGTGAGGTTTCCTGCAGTGTTATAGAGCACAGGTGGGCTAAGGCGAAGATTTAACCCACTTTTAGACAATAGAACTTGAAACTCAAGCAAAAAGAGCACACAGCAAAGGCCAGATATCTGTTTGGTTTTTGCTAAGGCCGTCAAACTTAATTAATCTGATGTGTCATGGTTACGGTTTCCTGGGGGAAACCCTGTATTGTGTTAGATTGCATTATACTGAACATGTGTTCATTTACTGAAAACATCCTCTGTATATTCCAGCGCTCCTAAAAACAGACTTTACTGTTGTTTTAGTGTCCAAAGTTACGACACCTCGACATGCTGGCACCAGCGTGTAGCCTTTATTTCTCTAAATGTGAAGGCTTTGATTTGTTAGGAATGAGGCGTTCACTGTAACCAAAGATAAAGCTTCTCCCTCCTCAACTTCATTTTCATAAAACCTCAAACGTATTCCAAGTTTTAACAGTTTTTTTGGCTTGTGAGTATTTTAACTGACCGTTTCTGAAGTTAAACGGGACTCTTGTTAGTGTTCTTCATCCTCCGCTGGCTCACCACAAGGGTGCATCCTCGCCCCCCTGATGCCTCTGTGTAGCACTGCTTCCATAACCTTTGATGAGTCTTTTTCTGAGCGCAGTTTTGGTTTTAGGGAGCCAGTGTAGTGTTAATAAGATCAATTCTTAGATTCCTCTCTTTCTCTCAGTTCTTAACATTACGTTTCGGACGACTGTGTGCATTAAAATCACAAATTACAGGCTGCTTAGAGGTAGTCGCACTACATGTTGCTCCCACAAGCTATATGAAGTAAAATAGATATGGTATCTTCTGTTACTGTTAAATATCTTCAGAACAACTTTTATGTCATTCTAACATGTCTTTTTCATCTAACTTCTACATACAAACTTCATTGACTTGACACTGTGTTTTTAAATGTTTTCTGCAAACAGGATCACCCAAGTGGGGATAATAAAATAAATCTGTGTTCTAAAATTAGCCGTGATGCATTTTACAGAGATGTGGGGAGCATCAGCTGATGACTAAGAAGGAAGGAGTGTCTCTAAAATATGGATGCTCCGTCATGCATCTGTATAAAACCAGGCCCAGAAAAGAGGAGAATACCAGCAGCTTACCACCGTCTGTGAGAGTCAGGGTGTTTTTTTCATTCCTCAGGGTGCGAGTAGTGTTAGGTATCCATCAGACAACAGTAGCATTTTCTCTCGGTAACGCTGTTCTGTACCGCTTCTGAAGCCAGAAATTCTCCTGAATTCTCAGTCATGTTATGAAGATTTGGTGGCAAACCATATTTGGGGCAGCGGCCAGGGGTGTCTATAGCCAGGTGAGCAGGCTGTCTCTGTCCATGTGTGACCCAGAGAGAACGGTCTCCATGTCCATCAGAAGGTCTGAACTGAGACCCTCAGGGATGCAGGGCATGAGCTCCTCGCCCTCAGACATCGGCAGCACAGGCATCGACTCCTGTAAGGTCATCGAGGAGGTCTCGCCAGAGTCACCTGAAGAAGTCACAACAGAAGATAAAAATGACTGAACTGCATGGAAGGTCCTGGGAGACATTTGGGACTTTGGATCTTTAATACAGCTGCGCCTGGATCAGTATCTGTAAAGGTTTTTTTCCCCCACAGGATGTGTGTATATACATGAATAAACTGAAGGTATTATGACTAAATGAGCCAATATCATGGCACTATGGATACATTTATGACATATTCTCTCTTAGCTTCAAAAATAAAGTGCTTCCTTGCTTTAGATCAACAGATCTGGACACCATGTTGATCATCACTTTGGTTTGGGTAAAAATACATGTATTTATAATGGAGTTTTGCTTTGCCACTGTGGAAACTCTGTGGCTATTTTTCTGAATATGTTGCATGTGTTTTTATTACCAGTGTCCATGTGATCCGCAGAGCTCAGCATGTGGTCGGATGTGCGGGGTAAGCTGCTGACGCTCAGCCCACTGTCAGTGCTCTCGTTGCGAGAGTGGGCGCTGCACAAAAACACACGTTAAAATTGTTTTATATGAACCGGCAGAACACTTTTTGGAAGTTACATGTAAAATTCTTCTTCCTGGAGCAATATAGCTTTGACTGGAACTACTTCTCAGTCAGAGTAATATTATACCTTATTGTAATGCTCAAGAAAGTTATCTTTCCACTGATCATTCTGACACTGTGTGACTTTCTGAATATCTAAACACATAATATAAACACAAACTCACCCGTTAAGTGTGGGTTCATGGTTTGATGCTCTGATCCTGACATCCAGAGACGGAACAAGTGTCTGTGTGTTCCTGTCGTGGTCCATCCCACCGGGCATCTGGTTCCTCACTCCTGCCTCCTACCACACACACACAAACACACACACCTGCTTGTATAATGCTGTGTGAAACTCAAACTCTGTTTCAGTGATTTCATCACTGCTGTCTCTGAACTGAATATGCAGCATAATACAACCACATCACACAAGAAATAATTAAATGCATCCAAGTCCATTTTTTTTCGACCTCTGACCTGTGCTGCGATTTGGGGGGGCAGGCCTTGCTGTTTGCATCTGAGCCTGTCCTTTTCCTGCCTTTGCTGCAGTGCCAAGCCAAGGATGCCAGGGTTCATCTTCTGGGCTGCAACATAAGATTCATAACAAAAGAACTTTTTGACTATTAAGTCAGCATTTCCCACGGAGGTCAAACATTTCAGCAATGACAGAAACTTGTCAAAACTTTGCGATCTTTCTTATTTTCATTGCCAAACAGCAACTTGTGATGGTGGACATTGGAACAATATGTTTCTCATTGACAAACAAGAATTGTCAATTCTGTAGACACAGATTTGATAGTGTGCTACCTAGACGCGGGTCGACCCATGCGGTGGTCTTATTTATGTGATCGATGTAGTACACCTCTCCATCTGCAGTCACAGCCTGCTCCCAGCCTTCAGGCAGTGGACCTGAACAGCAGTGAAAGTACACAGTGAGAAGGCAAATGGTGGATGGAGTGCATGGAGAGTAAAAAGTAAAATCCGGCCCATGTCCTTTAATGTCTGTGTAGCTTCTAGTTTGCAGAGATTTTCTGAATAGAATTGATAGTTAGTGGGTGAATCGCTGGATGACCTGAATGCAGTGGGCAGGAGATCGTAAAGCACTACAGTAAATGAGGTAAGTATGCAAACCCGTCAAAGCTCATGTTGCTCTTTGTGAATGGAAAAAAAAAGATTCAAGGTTAAAAATGTTCTTAAAGGGTCTATTCAGCCAAATTACAATTTACTGAAACACATCTGGATAATCCACAGGACACATTACAGAAAGTTTTCATTACTAGAAAGTAGTCCCGATGAAAACTGTTCATGGTTTGTGGATTATCCAGAGTAACCAGGAAAGTGTCTCCATTTGCATTTGATATGTTGACCACTTGCCCCCCAAGTGGTAAACATGACACTGACATACCTTACAAAGATGTTACAGCAAACCTGTTAGCAGACAGTTGCTTATTTCTACATTCAGGAGACATGGATTCACACTGTCATTCATTTGGAGTTATGTTATGGTCACTTGTGAATCTAAGTCCAGTATTCACTCTCTTTTAGCTCCGTTTACGGTCTCCACCAACTCCTGAGGGAAATATCTCTACTATGTTCATCAGCTAGTCACTAACTGTGTCTGTCTACCACATCCAGTGGGTTTTTACAGCTTTTTTGCTAAAGACAGCCACCTGTGGAAAACAGTAACATTATGAGCTTTCCAACGCAAATGATGGGAAACTAATTCACAATCCCTGTTCTGAGCATCACTGTATTCAAAGGTTAGGAGTTAAGTCCAAGTTAGTCAATCAAATCAAGTCTTAAGACTCGTGTTAGCTTCAGATTATACTTCTGCATAGAATGACTGGATTTTGTCCCCCATCGCTTGCATTGGAAACTCGTAAGAGAAATATTAATGTCTAGTATGAACGGGAAGAATGAATACAGGTGGCTGGCTCTTGTTTTAAGGTCGACTTAGGAAATATTGTGAACTTATCCTTTAAGGCGTTGATCATGTGATTGCATCATCGCATGCCTCTGTTCAAGTCCAGCCCGGGACCTTTGTTTCATATCATCCCCCGTCTCTGCCCCCCTCACACTGCTTGTCAGCTCTCCATTACCACAGTGTAAGTCAAAAAAATGTTTATTCTGTAATTTGAGTGAACCGACCCTTTAAAATTTGGCCGTGAGAGGAATTTAGTCAAAGACAGGTGTTCAACAGGCAATAAAACTTGCATCCAAATGAGGAAAACCTCTGAATTAAGTGCTTGAATTATTCTGGGATGCTCTCACTAATATACCAAACCTGAGAGCCCCCTCTCTCCTGTGATAGCATAGACTGTCTTCACTTAATTCTATGAATGTGATAACTCCCACCAAAGTCACCAGAGTCGTGGATGTAGACACCAAAAGGGAACCCCACAGATATCACACCCAGCGAAGACCTGACCCGCTGCCGATGGAGTCGAGCTATGAGAAGCAGGTGTGTGCTCTTAAAAAGAAACTGGATTGTGACGGGGGCTGGTTCAGGGGAGCAAGAGTGATACCTGTCTCTGGATTGATGTTTGGTTGTTGCGTAGTGGGTGCTGGGTTGCTGAGGGAGTGGGCGTGGACCGGAGTGCCAGGGATAGGATGCTGCTGAGCTGCAGCCGACTGAAGCTGCGAGAGTCGGGGGTCGTGCCAAGTGGTTGTCTTATCCAGGTGACTGCAAACACACGACAAGTCTAAACGTATCTGTATCTGTTACACCACTTCAACCTGATGGATAAGAAGAGCGAGGCACGTTTCGCCTCGGACCTGCTTTACCTGTACGACCAGATGTGCACGCACATCCACACACATGCAGACAAATGTGACTGCTTGTGCTACGGCGGCTTCTGACAGGAGCGTGAGCTGTCAGGCCATGTGCTCCCGTGAATGAAACTGGCTGAAACCAAACTGGTTGCAAAACTAGTTGGAACATTTTCTGTTTGCATGCAACTGATTAGTTCAAGTGCTGGTTTTATTTGCACGGCTGCATGTCTCCCTTTACTTTTTATTCTTTCTCTAACACAATACCCAAGAGTATTTTCCTCTACTTACTAACACGACAGAAGTCCATTAAGAAAAATGACTGAAACTACAACTAGTGCATATAAAATAGGTGCAGTCACTGGTTCATTAATTGGTTTGATGATCTAGATAGAATTGGTCAACAATAAAAAATTTTCAAGCAAAAAATGCAAAAATCTGCTGGTTCTAGCTTCTAAAATGTGAGAATTTGCTCCTTTTCTCTGTTTTATATGATTGTTAATTGAACCTTTGTTGATTTCAGGACAATCAGTCAGACAAAACAAGTAATTTGAAGACATCACCTTGAACTTTGGGAAACTGTGGGTTGTACAATGAGAGCCAATGTAGAAATGTTAGGTAGACATTAGAACAAGATGCACCTTCCTGAACAGAAACCCTTCAAGTAACCTGCAGTGTGACAGATCAAAGACATTGATAAGCACAAGTCAAACCTTACTTGAGGAAGTAACGTTGGCCAGTAGGTGTTTTGGCCATTTCCCAACCGTGTGGGAGTGGCATGTCGTCAGGTATGATCGGCGCCGCTGCTACATCTGCTGCTTGAGTGGAGAGGGAGTTGACTGGGAGGGAGGCTGGGGAGGAATGGGCACGAACGTGATGAGGAGTGAGGGAGCCGCACACACCTCCATCCGAACTGGCCTGACGGGAAACAAGCAGGGTTAACGACTAACATGACGAGCAACCAGAAACAAAAACCAGCAGGAAGAAAAGGTTTGGACGGAAACCAAAGTGACACACACAAAGGCTTAGTGGAAGAACAGCAAAACTGGCGGCGTTACTTTAAAAGTTGGTTTTATCACTTCTGCTGAGGAGTTTCCACTGCAGGTGCTTTAACACTGTCAGCAAGATTTAAGAGTGTTGATTGAGTTCAGCAAATTTCAGCAATTCTAATGTTTGAGGCACATCTATAAATCAAAGAGACACTCAAGACGTGTTTGCTGGTCATGAAATATGACATTTAAGTGATCAGAAAGGCAACTTACTGGTGAAACGACTGCTTTCTAAATCAGCAAATGCGTGATAAATTTCTCTCACTGTGGCTTTAACATTGTATCTACACATAAACTGCATCCAATTTTATGCAAATTCAAGATTATAATCTCCAAAGAGTGGGTTTCTGGGGGAAAACTCTTAATCTGTAGGGTTAAACGCACACAGGAGTTGGACAAAATATCAGAAACACCTGAAAATACAAGAACTCTCACAGCTGATTCAACTAAAGGCTCACTTTTAAAGGCTTTGACGTGTGAAAGCAAATCTCTCATAAAGTCTCTCAGTCAAAGTCGGTCTAAGCCTGCTGATGACTGCTCTTCATCTTCCTCATCATTTTTAAGGTGTTTCCATCAATAAATTTGCAATTTCTGCAGCAAAAAAAATGCATCACAATGACAAAAGCAGCTACTACTGTTTACTGTGGAAAAAAGGAAAGTCTTAGAAACGCAGGTATCAGAGCAGAGTAACAGTGCTCCAAAGCAGACCCTCGTCAGAACATCTGCAACATATTTTATAGTCTCAACAAATGAACAGAATTGGCAGAAACCCCCACAGTCAGTGACCAGAGAAATGTTAAGCAGCCCTGCAAACGATCCAACCTTTGTGGATATTATGATGTTCAATGAGGACAGACAGATGAGAGCTGCAACTATTGATTATATCAAAATTTGGTTGCCTCGTCTCTAAAATGTCAGAAAAAAATCTTCAACACAATGTCCCCAAGACCCCCAATTTCCCCAAGCCAGAGGCAGAGTCTTCAAAGTGCCTGTTCTGACACACAAACACACTCAGCTGACAACAACATAAAGCAGCAAATCCTCTGTTAAACTGTCACCTGTTAACAACTACTTCAGTTATCAGATGACCATTTTAGTCCTTTTTCAAGCGTGAATGTTAAAACATTTGCTGGTTCTCGTGTGTGGATTTGACGTTTTTCAATGTCACACACAATAAATAATAATAAATACAATTAAATTCAACATCTTTTGGATTGTTGATCAAATAAAACAAGACTTTTGAAGACCTCGGGCTGTGGGGAAGTGTGATGGGCACTATTTTCTGCCATTCACAGAGATAATAATTAATTAATCAAGAAACCAATCAGCAGATTCATCAGTGATGAAAAGGATAAATGTTAGCTTCAGCCTTAATCAACACTGTTTCCATTCACTTCTTAATAACTATTGTTGGATTTCCAGATGGTTTCATTGGACTGAATGTTTCTCAGTGTGACAGAAACATGTTTGCAGCCCATCAGGCAGTGCTGGATCACTCTGCAGATGATTTCTAGGATTCTGGTGTGTTGCAGGGCTGCTGTGGTCTGTCAGCTCTGTGAACCAGCAGCGGGTGGCAGTACTTGTCTGGAGTGGCCTCGGGAATCCGGCTGCCTGAAGAAGGAGTCCGGCAGCTTCCTCATCCTCATGGGCAGAGAGGCCGGCTGTCGGGCCGCCTTGCTGGGGTTCATCACCGCGCTGAACAGGGCCTCAAGCTCCGTCTGCGAGTCCCCGCGGACGTGCACGATCTGCTGCCCGGCCGGAGGCGCGCCGCGGTGCGCGTCCATGTCGCCAAAGTTTGGTGTCGCAACAAATCTGTCGAAAAAAGTTCAATCACACAAACAAACACGAGAATAAAGGCCGGGTCCGTTAAGACTAGATGCGTCTGAGCACTGGAGATATGATCGGATTTGTTTACACTTATTGCCCCCCTCCCCCCTCTCACACTCACACACACACTCACACACACACACACACACACACACCCCATTTGAACTTTTGTGTCCTTGTGTGTCTATTTGAAGCTGTAACATCTCGGAAGTCAATCGGCTGTGGAAAGAAAAGCCATCTTCGGCTAAAGAAGTCGAAGGAGAGCGAGTTAAAGCGCGGATCGCTGGCACAAATCAATCCGAGCGGCGCACAACACGTTACATGCCTCCCACATACCTTCAAGCAGCCAGACCGTTTCCCCCCTCTCTCTCCCTCTCTCTCTCTGTGTATTCCTGCAGGGGAAAAAAAAGAAACTGGAGAAATCACAGCCGGGAAAACACGCACTCCGACGCTGATTTCCGATGCAGACCTTCAACCAAAAAGCCTCCTCCAGTGGGGAAAAACACACACACATGTGAAAGCAGTTGGAGAAAAGTGATTTCGGCGAGACCTCCAAACTTTTTTCACATCCACTGCTCAGTCCAGATTCATGTGATAGTGCTGAGGGGCGGGGTTGCAGGGTTTAAAGCTGCCGCAGTTGCAGGGGGAAATATTTCACTCCAAGCACAGACATAAACCATCAACGCCAGACTTCCAAAACAAGTAGCGCAGTCATGCTTTGTTGACATCCCCTCAAATGCATCAGACACGGGCCTGAGAGTGAGGCGGAAATTACAGTCAAGAGGCAATCTTTGCTTTAATTCTCCTCTGTGAGGTTTTCAGATGTTGTGGTTTTCTCCTGGTGGAGGAAAAAGAGGCAGGCGGCCAAGTGTAGACAGAGGTGACAACACTCAACCAGAGAGGAGAAATGTGTCTCTTTTTTCTGATGCTTGGCCTGGTCTGGGGGTTTTTTTTGGGGGGGTGAGGGGGCTGGGAGGGGTAGGGGGAGAGATTGGGAAGTTGCACTGAGAAAACATCCGCCCCTGATGAGGCCAACCCAGCCGGAGCCTGTTTGTCCGTGCAGGCGCAGCCGCAGCGTCCTGCCCTCTGGTGGAAGACATGCGCGCGGCCAGCTGGAGCTCAGCTGGCCGACACATTGAATTCAAGAAAAAATGTCTGGTGTTATTATCCACTGTGCATTCAGCGAGTCATTCAATGATTTGGTCATTTGGATCCACCAGAGTTAATGTAGGACACAGTGGACATGGAGAGTCTTACAAATGGTTATTAAAAAAAGAAAGAATGGATATTTAATCAGATGATGAAAGTACAATGTTTTACAAATGGATGGATTTCGTTCAATCGATAAAGATATTAACTGAAAAAGGAATTATAGACAAGGCAGCACTTCATTATTAAGGAAGTAATTGTTGGAATTTGTCGTTTTTTAAAGGGAAATTCACAAATAAATGTACCTATACGAATATAAATCAACACTTTAACAAGCAGCTGTGCAGTAAAACATTGTTCAAACCCACAGAACATCATTTCAACTGCCTACCTAATGTTTCCAGACATACCACATATGTCAGGTTTGATTTTGGAAAAATGTGCATGAAATGATGCAACATTGCATGTTTAGTGTGTCCATGAATGAATGGTGACACCACATCAAACATGCTGCCTTGGGTTTGAATATTTTGCTCAGTGTAAACATCATAAAGCCTCAATGCAGAGTTGAGATGAGACAGAATGAATACATACAGTGTTCATTTGTTCTGTGCATTTTGTGCATTGTTTTGCCTATTTTATATATCTCACAGTAACATCTGTTCTTACTATCTCTACCCCATAGGTCTTTTGTTAGCATTTGGTTATCTTTATACTTTATATCTCTACATGTGCTGCTGTTTGCATTTAGTTAGATGCTAAATGGCATTTCTTTGCTCCAATACTTACTGTGTGCGATGACAATCAAATTTCATCTAATGTAATATGCTGTCAGACAGCGCAGAAGAAGATTTCTTTTTTTTTTTTTTTTTTTTAGCAAACTTAAAGCTGCTTAAAGGGAAATATATGGGGAGAACTGGCTGTGAAAGATTAAAATTACAGATTATTTTTTATGATGTTTGCTGGTTAATTCCACATTTATTCTTTCATTTAGTAACTGTAATGATTTCTATGCCTCCCCAGGGTCTTGTGTCAAAATTTTCTAACCTGAGTTTTGCTTGAAACTGCTGAGGCTCATGTGCTAACTTTTAGCGATAAATGCTGTACCTGTAATCTCATCTGACGTTATCCTGTGCTAGATGTGCAACCAGTTAGAAAAGAATACGTTTTCTTCTTAATGTCAGAATGTGTTTTTTCATTCTCACTTGATGTGTTTAGTTGGAAACATTTCTTTTGGATTTGAATTGTTCCTGAAACTGTGTTGATCAAAACATGCACGTATTTACCAGAGTGTAACAGCTCTGGTACTACTTCCCATCTGTATCCATGACAGAGCTGCATAAGTTGAAGATGAAGAAAAGGGCAGCAGAGATTTCCAGCAGCTCCCTGCTGCCAAAGTTCACGTTTTATCACCACACACTTGTTGCTGCCTCAAAATCTCCACCTGTAACTGTTATACAGTACATATTCTATGATTACTATGCTATTTATTATCAATCAATCAAGGCCTGAAGGGATTTATTAAATCCCTTCAGGCCTTCAGTTGTGTGCCACTTCTGTTGTTTTCCTTGTGATTAATAGGTGGCATGGTGGAACAAGTGGTAACACTGTCGCCTCACAGCTAGAAGGTTCCGGTTCGAATCCCGCAGTGGACACTGGTGGCGTGTCCTCCACCATGCCTTCATCGCCTGCTGCTCGAGGAAAAAAGGGGCCTTTCTGTGTGGAGTTTGCATGTTCTCCCCGTGTTCACCTGGGGTATCCTCGGTAAAAATACCCCCACTAAAAACAGCAAGAAGATCACCACCTGACCAATGGTGACAAGAGGAACTGGTCCCCGGGTGCCGGTCGACTGGCAGCCCACCGCTCCAGGATGGGGATGGGTTAAATGCGGAGAAAATAAATGCAGAGAAAATAATTTCACGAAGCATGGCATGTGTGCAGTCTCCTCCCTGTAGCATGTGTGTGCAGTGATTAATAAAGTGAAAATCTTATCTTATCTTAATATACAGTACACAGCATGTGTGTGTGTCTTTAGCTGCTCAAGCTCTTGTCACTGTGGCTAATTTTGTATTAGCCCCATTTCAGCAGGACTGTACATTCAGATTCAATTCATTTACCTATAATATGATTTTGCGTTTGAAGTCTCGCTTCATTGTGTTATTCTGTGCAACAAAATGACACCTACTACAACTCCTTGTGCATCAGCATCAGTGCCATTTGTGTTATACATGGACAGTCTATGCTGAAATATTACACTGTGAGATGTTTTTATGTATATGGGGTCGTGCCATCGTCAATTGAAATTATCAGTTGTTTCTGTGTGTTGAAATTTCAAATGCCCAATGGCAACAGGCAAAAGGTCAACAAAAGCATGTCTGTAATGTAATACAGTGCAAGGTGCAGTAGATGGCACTGTCCTACCTTAACAGCTGCAACGGACTTCGTTTTTCATGACTTTCACTTGCAGGATTTTCTTTCTGAAGATAATCATCCCCACACTGTGTTTTTAATCAGTTCCCTTTCACTGCCAAATCAGAGGGAAAAAACAGAGCACATGACTTCTCAGGGGCCATTCACACCACAAACAAAGCAGCTAGAATGAACAATTGGTCTAATTTATTCAGACAAATGATTTCATACTCGATTGTTCATTAATTAGGAGCTCAAGACTGAACTCTGGAGGGAGAGGATGTCAAAGTCAAGACAAAAACACTGAGTGACGGAGGAAAGGACGAACTGAAATGTGACCTTTTTACTAATTTAGGTTTCTATTCAGTTACAGGCAACTTTACAACAACATAGTTTGATTTTGCATTAGAATGTTATGCCCAATTTACTTCATTTATTGGGTTGATAAAAAGCCACCTCTTTGAAACCCAGACCCTGCGTCCTGTGGGCTGCTGCTCCATCCCTGACACTTACAAAACCAACAAGTAAAAGCAACAAGTTGTGGCTTTATGGGGAGTTACGTGCCGGAACAAACCAGATACAATGTGTTAACTGGTGAGCTTTAAAGGTGTGTGTGGGTACAGTTTGTTACCTTCAGACAGAGCCAGGCTCACTGCTTCATCCTTCAGCATTTTGGAAAACATGCTTATTTGCCTCCATTGCCATTCTCATATTTGTTTGATAAATATGAAGCTACAGCCAGCAGCTGGTTAGCTTAGGGACTAGGAACAGAGGAAACAGATAGCTTGGCTCTGTCCAAGGATGACAGGAAGTCATTGCTTCTAACCATTAAATAGTCTGGCTAAAGGTAGATATGGAGGAGGCGTCACGTATGTGTTGTGGGAGCTGGTTCCACCAGCGTGGAGCTGCAACAGCAAAGGCACGGTCGCCTTTCTGTTTGAGTCTGGAGCAGGGGATATGAAGAAGGCCTTTGTTGCAAGATCTTAGGGACCTAGGGGCTGAATGGGGGTGTAAAAGGTCAGAAATGTAGGATGGGGCCAGGCCATTGAGGGCTTTGTACACCATTAAAACAGTTTTAAAATGGATCCTGTAGTGTACTGGCAGCCAGTGAAGGGATGCCAGAACAGGTGGGATATGATCCCATTTTTTCAATCCAGTCAACAGTCTAGCTGCTGCATTCTGGACCAGTTGGAGGCGTGATATAAGGGATAGGGGGAGACCAAGGTATAGGGAATTACAATAATCCAGCCAAGATGTAATAAAGGCATGAATAACTTTTTCCACATCCTGGTATGACACTGAGGATTTGATTTTTGAGATGATTCTGAGCTGATAGAAGCTGTTCTTAAATACAGATGAGTTTAATCTTTACACGAAAGATTAAGCAGCACAAGTTGCAGCGTGTTGATTAGTGAGCTTTAAAGCAAAAACGTGTCATGTCAGACTCTTCCTTTTAACCACTAAACAGATTTTAACGTGTCATATCTTCACAAGGACACAGGAAGAGCGTATGCTAAACGGGTACCACACCGTCCTGTCTGCATGTTCTAATTATCTTGCCCAGCAGATATAATGTGTCATTCACATGCACTGCTTTACAAGGGTATGTAACATGGGACAGATGTGGGGGGCCCCCGGGGCTGCGGCACCAGACTTTTCACATTCCTCTCACTGACCATGGCTGTAAACGCACTCAAGTCCAGAACAACAGCAAATCTTTTCTTTGGCTCTCGCAGCAAAGTTTTCCACAGAATCGACAGGCCGGTTGGCTCCAGCTGGACCCCAACTGGAATGTGCTGTTGCCCTTTATCGCTTTTCACTTTCCTCACTGCTTGACTGCCCAATTAACAGAAGTAATTGGTCTGACCCTGTGGGAGGCTGCTTTCAGATGTATGAGTCAGTGGTCAGAGAGAGGGAGACTGAGAAGCAGAGGGGGGAAATATGAGCACAAGGAGCGGAGACACCCTGCCATCACGGCACCCTACCTTCAGCTGGATCTCCCACGCAAAGACACCAGCAGACAAAGAGTGTTCCTACATTAAAACAAGCTGCCCATTTCCCTCGACACATCTGTTTCTCATGCTGGTGGCAGGATATACCCTGTAAAATAACAATGCCTGGTAATAGACACACTGAGGGGGAAGGTAATCACTCTTTACCACAAACCTGGAATCAGCACACTCAGCTACTTGTCAGAAACATATCCAGACTTTTATCACTTTTTATCACCAAAACAAATTCAACCTCCTCTTACAGGGGATGTTGTCATGGGAATTTACAAGAAAAAGTGGGAGTGACGGATGGAGGTGGAGGCAGGAGAAAGTTTGACAAGTGAGAGGAAGGAGCAGATGCAGATTTGGTGAAGGGAAGAGGGATGGACGTGTGAGGGAAAAGAGCAGAGTCGGTGGAAAAATAAAGCGTAAATGAAGGAGTGCCTGCTGGTGACGCAGTGGACCAAGTTCAGTCCCATTCGCTCCTGGAGGAAATAATCAGACGGCTCTGACATGATGTGGACAACATCTGTCCTCCTGCTGCTTTTGCCTCATCTGCTTTCCTCCACAGTATGTATGATATGCATGTCATGAGTGTGTTCAGCTTCAGTCATCTGTCTTGTCACGCAAACGTCTATCAGGGATTACTGTGTGGGGTTGGAAAATATGAGGTTTTGAGTGGGCTAGTTGTCAGAGAGCTGCATGATATGAAAGGCAAAAAAAACAAAAAAACAACAGCTGCACTGTTTTTTTTTTTTTGCAGATGACTTTTGACTAAAGAAATGCTGATTCAATCAATGAGATCAATGTTGTAGAGTTAGGCATCATGGGTAGATTATGAATTTTCTTTTATCAGTTATGTTAGCATTAATGTGTTCAGATCCTCAATGCAAAAATGCAGCATGAAATAAAAGTCCTGCACGTAAAAACATACTTGAGTAAAAGCAATTTCAGAATCAGCAAAATTCAGAATAACCATGTATTTACAAAAACCACTGAAGTAATCTTCTGTGTTACATTAAATAATCTGCAAAATATACAAAATAATTAGTAACTATATGTGTCAGATAAATGTAGTGAAGTCAAAAGCACAACATTGAGGCTAATATTGAGGTAAAGTACCTCAACACTGTACATAAGCACAGTACTTAAATAAAGGTACTTAGTTACATCCACCACTGGTTACAAATGCTTGCAGGATTTAAAGACAGGATATTGCAGTCACACTGCGTGTTTGAAGCCAACTGAATGAATATTTTGTTGATCCAGATGAAGCTGAATTGTTTTCATGTATCCACCCTTTGGTAGAAAGGTCAGAGTCAGATACAGAAGCTGGCCAGGACTTTCTGTCTTGCTCTATGAAGTGCCTGAAGTCAGACAACCCAGGCTAGTAACGCATAACACATGACGTGACTGCAAACATCCACCTGTGGATTAAACTCTCACTGCAGACCTCTCTCGCTCTCTTTATTGCCAGGACACAGGAAATGGCGCACACTTGAACCAATCAGAAACAGTCAATGAGGACTTTTCTGATGCTCCTGTCAAAGACCAGAAGTCTCCAGCAGGGGTCAAAGGTCGGGACACGTGCTCTATCCCGTGTGATATCACTGCCAAGCTGCTACGAGATGAGAAGCATTCAATCTGTGGTAATATTTCTTCCTCTTTCCTGGTGTCATCGGTACCTCTATCATCATCATCATCTGTTGTTCAGAATGCATGTGTGTGTGTGTGTGTGTGTGTGCGCGTGTGTGTGTGTGTGTGTGTGTGTGTGTGTGTGTGTGTGTGTGTGTGTGTGTAGGCCAGTTGCAGCAGTCTCTGCTGGCGTTTGGACGCAGCACCCGCAAGCTGATTAGAGATGTGATGGAGGAGCAGCAGAGAGCCCTGGACATCCTCAGCAGTCAGGTGAAGCACTCCTCTTTTTCTCTCTAAGTAACAGAGTTTCTAAGAATCTGATTGGCCGGCTGGGTGTTACAGTAGTGTGATGTTGTCAGGTCACAGAGCTGATGACCAGGGTACAGACGCTCAGCTCTGAGGTTCAGAGAAGCAACACTGAGATGTACTCCATTAAACCTGTGCAGTCCCACGGTAACTCACAGACAACACACACAACAACACAACATCCACACATATGGGTGACAAATTCCACCGAATTTACATAAAAATATCAGTTTACACATCATGAGGAGTCCTACCAAAATAATCCTGATGATGTCATTAGGGTTATCTCTGACTGGCCTTGTGACTTAAGTTTTTACAATGAAAGCCTGTTTACCAGGCAGAGAGGGGTTCACTCTAAGAATTAAGGATATCTTGACCTCCGCTCCATCAGTTTTGATATTTTTTTTTTTAAAACAGATACTCTAGCAGGTTAGTATTTCACTTCCATAACATTGTGGGACATGCAAGAGACATGCTGCCCTTTAGGCCCTAGTGTGAGTCAAGATCCCAAAACACTTGATCCTGTAAGTCAGCCATAATGCTGAAGTTTATAACACAGTCTTTCTATTGTAGTTTCAGCCTCTGATCCCAAAGCTGAGATAATAAAATGACTCATTTGTCACCTGTCTGTATCGCCAAAATGTCAATGAGAACACAAAAAGGTGTTTTTGGGATGGATTGTGAAGGTTTTTTATTAGCTTAATAAGTTGGAGAAAATTCTCAACCCATAATGGAGCATTTCATCTGAATGATTAAATCACCAAATATGGAGATACATGGTTTTGACAGGACAGTGATGTAAAATGTGTTACAAAATACAGAATACATCCTGAGGTAAGCAGTTTACCACATCCACTGACATATGTAACTAAAGGGGTTTTGGTCTTTTTTAAGCCTGCAGGAATATTTGTTCTAAAAGTGAAATACTGTTGTTTAACTGTCAGTGGGTAGACGGATAAAATATTACACTTTAGACATGTGGAGTCATTCCTTTGTTATCAGTGATTACTAAACAGTAGCTGCCTCAGTGAACGTCCATTTTCTTCCTGATTACAAAAGAGAGTGTTTGCTTTGATAAGGACGGGACTGCAGTGACATCAAGGACAATCTCATGTCCGTCGTCCCCAAGATCCCCAGCGGTATTTACATCATCCACCCGGACAACACCGACTCTTCATTTGAGGTACATCAATAATCCACAGTGTGTCACTCAAGCATCGCTCACCACTCAATGCACAACATGTCCTGCAGGTTTTCTGTGAGATGGACTACATGGGTGGCGGATGGACGGTGATGCAGCGGAGGACTGATGGGCTGACTGACTTCAAGCGACCCTGGGCTGATTATGCTGATGGCTTCGGACACCTGGCAGGTTGTATGAAGTTGCTTTTGACAGTGACAGAGGCAACTTTCCTGTTTCTGGCTTTGAAACCAACATCAGGGAAAGGTTGATGTGTTAAGAACAACACCTAATGTTTAGGTGAAGACATCTGCCACAAAGTTTGAGGCTCACCATTAGCTAAAATATCAATATATGCTGTAGCCTTAAGATTTCCACTAATGGGGTGTTTTGATTGATTATTATTGCTGTCGTATAATGTGCTTAAATAGTCCAACTTTTGATGAGTCTGCTGCATACTAAGTGCAACTCCTCAAAGTTTTATAATGCTGATTACATGTTTCAATTTCTAATATAATATTAAGGTTTTGCTTATCGTGCCCCAAGTATCTCAGTCACATTAAAAAAAAAAAAACAAACATTCTTGTTCATGTTATGTTCTTATGTAAAAATGAATATTGAATTTTTATATATTAGATTTTTTTTGAACTCTCACATTGACCTAAAAAATCCATTATCACTCACACTCATTGAGTGTTTTAGAATTTTTAATCTAATCTAAGATGCATTTTACTTCTGTTTCACTTTGGAGAAACCCTACAAATGTTCTGATCATTGATGACTATAGTAATGGCACAGTCTCTCTCTTTGTGTGTGTGTGTGTGTGTGTGTGTGTGTGTGTGTGTGTGTGTGTGTGTGTGTGTGTGTGTGTTTGTGTGTGTGTAGGAGAACACTGGCTGGGTCTGAAGAAGGTATTTTATATAGTGAACCAGAAGGATACGCGGTTCCAGCTTCACATGGCGCTGGTTTCCAGTGATGACGTCACCTCTTATGCGTCATATGATGATTTCCAGCTGGACAATGAAACTCAGTTCTTCGGTATACACCTGGGCAGATATGCAGGCAGCGCAGGTAAGACTTCATAAATCAAAACCTATACAAAATGTTGTGCTTTTTTTCCTCCCCTTACATTGCAAACTCAAAATAAGACACACCTGCATGCCCGTGTGCATTTTTGTGCATGTTTTTTTGCACAGGTGACGCATTTCGTGGCTACGAGCAGGAGCAGAACCAGGACACGGCTCCGTTCAGCGCCTCAGATGTGGACAACGATGGCTGTAATCCTTTCTGCTCCATCAACAACCGCACGGTGGAGAGCTGCAGCGCTCAGCACAACCAGACAGGATGGTGGTTCAACCAGTGTGGCCTGGCAAACCTCAACGGCTCCCCTGAAGATGCCGAGCAGAACCAGGGGCAGAGGATGCACATCCTGTGGGACACCTGGAGACAGAACGGGGTCCCACACACCATCAAATCTGTCACGATGAAAATCAGGAGGATTGCAACCAATAACTGATGGAGAGGAGGAGATGCAGGTGGAGAAACAGAGGGAGAAAGAAAGACATAGTGTATAATTTGCACTGCATCTTTGTACAACCTGAAGTTTTAATAAAACATTGTTTCATCTCACAGTACACACATATCTGCTCTGTAAAGATTCCTTTAAGGTGACTCTGCTTTGACTGTTAACTACAAATCAACCTGAAATTATAATGCGGTCAATTACAACAACACAACAACACCAAAATCATAAGAAGAGTGGCAAAAAATGAACCCTGAGTCAACGAATGAATAAAGTTGCTCCTCAAGTATCCCTCATTTACAGTCCCTGCAGGAATTTGTTACACCATCAAGAAGTACTCCATCAGATGTTTCCAGGACAAATGGCTCCTCAGGGTGACGGTGCCAGATGTGGCACGTATTGACTGTAAAATGCCTTTAATGAGCGAGTCTGAGATGAACCACAGCACAACCAGCTGCTCCTTCACATCTCACACCACCTCCTCCTCTCCATTGTTAAAAAAAGAAAGCACAGGAACACAAGGTTAAACACAGAAATAATGCACACACACATCATGAATTTTCTGTCATGGTAAGAAAAGCACAAGTGTAAAGTAAATGAATGATGTTTGAATTCCATTTAGCTGCTTCAGTTCCCGGTTCAGTTCCTTTTATGCATGTTGGCTCACTGTCATGGCTTACTGGGACACGTGAATACAACCAAGCCGGTTTTAGTGTTATTAGTAACACCTGTGGTATTTCTCCTTTGACAAGTTAAAATGTCTGCTGTGGAAAAAAATCTATTTCACCATCACAGCTGTTTTAACGTCACGACGTTATGCAATGTGGATTATTCCCTTGAGCAAAGTCTGCAGAATTGCAGAGTGTGGGCACAAATAGCCAACCAGAGAGCACTGAAACACAGGCCGAATTCACAGTAGGACAGCCCTGTCCTGGTAGTGTTGTGGGGTCCAACCAACTCCAATCTGGTAGCTCATGGACAGATCTGTTATGATGTGAAGACTGAGCAAGTGCAGCAAGGAGACACTTAGCTCAGCACAGAGAGGCTGCAGCGACAGGTCAGAAGAAAAGTTAGATGGAAACTGGTGACCTTCCCCCAGAGCCATACTAAAAAGTCCTCTTTGTACACTACAATGATCAAAGTATCCATGAATTTTCCCACTTCCATTCAAGCTCTCCAGAGGATGAATTCTTTAGCTTTTAATGGCTTTTCCTCTGGCACCACCCTCTGGATAAACATTACATTTTTGTTTTACAAACAGCCAAATCACCAGTATAATATTTGTTCTATCCAACAATTTCATGCTGTGGCTGTAATGAACGCTGGAGCCCCTAGGGGGCTCTCATAGGACTCTGTAGATTGTTGGAATTTCCCGCAAATTTTTGCTGCAAAAACCTTGAAATTTATGAAAATATCTTTGTCCATAATTGAATCTTAAAAGAAGGAAAAGAAAAGCCATATTTAATTAATGCAATAAATGTTATTTTACACACAGGTTCGATATACACACCTGCACAAACAGGACCTATACACATGTATTAATGGGTGGGGAGATGGGGTGAGCCGCTGTTACATAACAAGGCACGCCGAGCATTCAGGTCTCAGTGTCTGTCTCAAGGGCACTTTGGCTGACCCAGGAGGTGAAATGTGACCTCCCCAGCCACCAGTCCACACTCTGCACTGACTGATCTGTGCTGGACTTGGACCCTCTGGTTCCCAAACAATGTCCCCACAGACTGAGCTGCTGCCACAGAGTAAGTGTGTATGTGCGCGTTTGTGTGTGTGTTTTAATGCCACCGATTCTGGTGATAACACTGTCAGAGCTCTGGCTCTTTGTGTGGTCCGGTATGTGTATATTGTCAGGGTTAATCAATCCACCCACACACACAGAAAAGGTCTATCCAGGTGCTCGCCCACTCAGTGACCCCTAATAAGAGTGTGTATGTTTGAGCTGACAGTGTTTACATCCAGGTCTTGGCTCTGTTCTGCTCTGAGAAAGATGTCTTAACAAAAACCCACAGTGGTGACATTTGACAGAGTTTAGCCCCTTTCACCCTGCCATCCTCCCCGTAAAATGTGGCGCTGTTACGTCATGAAACGTCCAAAGTGACTAATCTTCAGCAATCAGGGCCTTAAAAGGCAATTTTCAGTGCTACAATCGCACATCAGAGACTGTGCTTTCTCAGATTTTTGAATGCTGACATGTTTGTGTGATGTAATGGGGTGTTTTGTTTGAAATTCAGCTTGAAAACAGAAAGGGAGGATTAACGAAATCAGTGAAGAAGCTAACTGAGGACAATGAAGAAGAGCACACAGGAATCAGGAATGAGGCTAAAAATAATGCATGCAAGTGACTCTGTGTGTGTGTGTGTGTGTGTGTGTGTGTGTACGTGTGTGTGTGTGTGTGTGTGTGTGTGTGTGTGTGTGTGTGCTCATGTCAATTCAATGGAGAAACATTGTGGTGTAACTCACCTTTGGCTTGCTGGTGAGGAAATACCTGTTTGGATGCTTAAAATCACAGACACACATACACACACACATACAATTGTATTTCCATCATTTTTGGGGGCATTACATATTTACATTCATTTCCTGAAAACTTACCTTAACCTGAACCATAACCACTACTTGTCTGACCCTAACCCTTACCCTAACCTCAACCCCAGTTGTGACCCTAAAATTTAATGATTTACATCACAGGGACTCGCGTTTTGTCCTAATAAGGAAGGCAAGTCCCGACAATGTGAGTGTAGAAACAGATTTATGTCCCCACAACATGAGGAATACATTGCCACACACACACACACACACACACACACACACACACACACACACACACACGTGTGCATGTATGCTCATGCTACAAGAGCGAAGCACTTGATACCATGACGCCTCGCTTTCTGACTTTTGACTTGCTGGTGAGGAAATACTTGTGTGCATACTTAAAATCAAGCACATATATGTATATGTATTTGTGCACGTGTGCGTCTGTGTGTGTGTGTGTGTGTGTGTGGGTGGGTGTGTGTGTGGGTGCGTGTGTGTGCAGAGTGGGAAGTCGTTTTCCCACACTGGACAGGGATCAGTAGAGAGTGGGAGCACACAGGAAGCAAAGTGTGCTGGGAATTTAAACCCTGAGGAATCTCATCTGCTGTTCATCAGTTACTCCTGCATGCATGTACTCACACACTCTCTCTCTCACACACACACACACACACACACACACACACACACACACACACACACACACACACACACAAAACTCCCCATGTACTCTAAACACTGTGGATTAAAATAGCTTTTTACAGCCTGAGCATGAAAGCGGTTGGCAAAGGACAATATGTTATGAATATTCTGCTTTTGCTTATCTGCTTAATTTTTGCCTGTATTCTCAAAACTAATGCAGAGCAATTTTAGAGAATGTGGATTCAGCTGAAACAACTAAGGCAAAAATGGCCACATGTCACCAGTAACCCTCAGTGTGTTCAGTCATAACATTGAGCTGCCCTCCACATCTGTAAAGTTCAATGAGTCTTGGAGATAAAAGTACAGTGGGACCCAGAAGGATGCATTCTTTCTCAAGGACACAGCAAAACAGAGGGGGAGGGAGACGGGGGGAGAGAGAGAGAGAATCATGCCACAGACGCTTGATTACTCATTCATATGGACCTGGAGCAGACCCTCTCTTGTAGATCACCTCCGGGATGAACCACAGACTGCCAGCGGTTCATCACAACAGCCGATCTGCGGGCTACACTGACAGCCCCAGGGCTCGGAGCCGTGACAACCTGCTCATGTACGATGACTTTGGAGAAGAGAGCTGTTGCCCTGGACGATGCCTCGGGTAAGTCTTTCATTACATCCCCTACTCAGCCAGATGTGCACGCAGAGGCCAGGTGTGTTGGTTTGAGTCTGCAGGTTCTGTTAAAATAACAGTACAATTCCAGACAACATTTAGTATTTTTACAGAATTGTAACATAGCTTGCTTGATTATCATGTGAGTTATACGTGGATCTTTCTGGATATGCATCAGTTAAAGTTATACATGAATTTAACATTGTAGAACAATTACAGTATGTAATCAAACAAGTACGGCTCGGAAATTTCATGTTGCACCAGAAATGGATGGCAGAGAAAATTAAGAAATACAAGATGTTGTTACACTGATAAACATAATAAGATATGGCAATGAAATAAGAGTTTCAATGAATCCAATAAAAGCTACAGTAACATGTGAGTAGCCTCTTATCATCTAATAGTGACAGCATATAGTCATTTTGAAGTTGTTTTTTTTATCTAAAGTTCATAAAAAACAAGTTGATGGAGATCAAAATGACATTTTTAGTGTTTTTATTACTCATTTTTAATCATGTAAAGCCCTTCAGATTCTTCTTGGGTTAATTTATACAGCATGTGTACTGCTTTGGTTATGAAACAGTCTAATCTCTGAAAACTCTCAACGCTGTAAAAACACTACTATACTTTACTTTCTGATGTTTTTTGTCAGTCAATAAATCAACATAGTATTAGTGTCAGCATAGTGTCTTTAATGTCTTAAGAAGTATTTTTGGAGAATTCTTTGTAGGTTTTGTGCATCAGAGCTAAAAGCATAGCATTTCTATTTACACTCTATCCTGGCTTGCACAGTTTATCTCTATTTGTTATCATTTTTAGAATTTTATCCAAACACAGCTGTTTGTAGTAATGTTTAAAACAAGTATCTAATATTGATACCAGAGCTATAAAAAGGTCCGCTTTTGATTATGACTTATGCTGTGTTATACTGTAGTGACACTCTGTATATTTTTACTGTAATCAAATAATTTTTAATCTCTTCCTGTCAGAAATCAGACTACTCACTATTTCACACTATAAAAACAACAGATTTTTCTATCTTTTCAGAGGTTTTTCTTAAAGGGTTTTAAATATTCCCAAACTATGCCAAATAAAAGCTTGTAGCAGATCACTTGTGATGAGAGTTGAAAGCTGTATTTGTTCTTAATGGTTAAATCCCATTAGCCAATAAAAAGCAAATATCTTAGTTGATCAAAATAATTGAGGAGTGGTTTCCAAAAGGCTTCATGTGCATGTGTATAAGTTACCATGACAGTATATACTGTGTTTATGTCTCCTATATGTGGCAGCCACAGCAGCTCTGAGAGACAGCTCCTGGCTCGTCTCGGGGCTGTTAAACGACGCCAGCCTCTTCGTGGCCCTGCCTACATGTTCACAGCTCCTTCAGTCAGCCTGTCAGAGGTTGAGCAGCGTTTCCTGGAGGCAGCTGAGTACGGCAACATACCAGAGGTGCGGCGCATGCTGCTCCAAGTGCCCAACTTGAATGTCAATGCTGTGGACTACATGGGCCAGAATGCATTGCAGCTGGCTGTAGCCAACGAACATCTGGAGGTGACAGAGCTGCTGCTGGGGAGGGAGGATTTGTCCAGAGTGGGTGACGCCCTCCTGTTAGCCATAAGTAAGATGAGTGCATTTGTGAATGTATGTATACAAGGGGCCAGAAATACATGTAAAGGGTTAGTCACACATGGCAGAAAGCGGAAGATGCACTGCTCACCAGGGGTAACATTTCCAATCAGAGCAAGTAAAACCTACTTAAACATCACTGACTTTCTTTTAAATCTCATAAAGCCTTCAGATCAGGACATTGGGCATCATGGGAGTTAATGGTAATCAAAACTGAAATGCACACACGTGTGCAATCCCAATGAAAGTGAAAGTACTGCAATACAGTAATCATCAGTAGTCATCCTTTATCCTGTATCTGTAGGCGGGTGATGAGCAGCAAGACTTAACTGTTGAGTGAGTTTGGATTAAGGTGCAATTTTTTTTTCATGGTAGCGACATCACAACAAAAAATTCTACCTAAACTCCACCAAGTGCTGAGGTATACTGCACACCACCAGCTTTGCTCTGTTTGTGTTTGTGTCCTGCAGGTAAAGGTTATGTTCGTATCACAGAGGCCCTGCTGTGTCACCCGGCTTTCAGAGATGCCCATCGTCTGACAGCAAGCCCGGCTCAGGCAGACATGTTGGACGATTTCTATGCTTATGATGAGGATGGGACAAGGTAAGACAGCTAAGAGGCAGAGAAACAGAGAAACCAAAACGACTGTGCCCTCTGACAACAGTGTGGCAGCAGCTATGGAGCAATAAATATTAAATGGCTGTTTGCTTGCTGCATGTAACAGATTATGGGTTGAAAGTCAGAGTCTGAGTTAATTCCAGTGACTTCCTGTCTTTGCTGGTTGCCGCATCATGCATCACCCATGGCTTTGCTCCATCTGTGGGTGCTGATTTATATATAATATTATAATAGTGATGGATACACAAAGCTATAAAATCCTGATGGTGTTTATGTGGACCAAGATGTTTCTGTTACATTGATTCCTTTGATTGGTCATCTTTTATTGCTTTGTAAATGCCTCTAGTCTTATTTATGTGTGTATACACTCCCACAGGTTCTCTCATGATGTTACTCCAGTGATCCTTGCAGCGCACTGCCAAGAGTATGAGATAGTTTACACCCTGCTGAGTAAAGGGGCTCGCATCGATCCTCCTCACGATTACTTCTGTGGCTGCGACTCCTGTAACTACCAGCAGCAGTTCGACTCCTTCAGCCACTCAAGATCGAGGATCAATGCCTACAGAGGACTCGCCAGTCCTGCTTACCTTTCCCTCTCCAATGAGGACCCGGTGCTGGCAGCCCTGGAGCTCAGCAACGAACTGGCCATGCTGGCTAATATTGAGAAAGAATTTAAGGTACAACTGTTGTTAAATATCCTACAGAATCACCACCAGAAACACTTGGACAAAGAAAATCAGTGATGCAAACGTAGTTTAGCAAGACGTGTCTGTCTTTCAGTTTCAGGAATTACTGCTCACATCCTGTTAGTGCGACTGTGCACGTGCCCTGAAAACCAGCTCATTGTCAAGTACACAAAAACTGTATTTGCCATGTTGCTGCCAACCAGCTGCCAGAAAACACTGCCAGCATATACAAGATTTTATGAGCCTTAAGAAACGAAGCAGAAACAGATGAGGCTCTAGGCTTACAGTAGGACAGTATACTGCTGGTACTGTACAGTAATTGAATGCATCAATCCAAATCCACTGCTCACACAAACCAAATATGAAGCCCACTTTTCTTGGTATATCAGCAATTTTATATCTCACTGTCATAACTTATAATCAGTTTTGAGGAGAACTTTTTCAGAGCTTGCAATTTTATTGTGAAATCTTGGTATTTTAAAGCAAATGTGGCTGGCCATATTTCCCTTAAAACCTGGAAATATATTTTCCACAGAACCCCGGCTTATATGTTGCTTTTAATTGGTCAGATGCCTCAGATGCTGTTTGTTTGTTTGAATACAGAAAGTCTTGCATTTTTTTCTAATGTGAACAAAAGTGATTGTACTGTAATAATGACAATGTAAAATTCAGTTTTCCTCAGAGAACTGTGTGCTCCATCACTACATCAGCAGCCCCAGCATCTGTCCTGAGACACATCTTAAATATTTCAGTCACTGCTGCACATTTCCTCATTTTGTTTGCAGAATGACTACTGCTGTCTGTCGAGCCAGTGTAAAGACTATGTGGTGGGCCTTTTGGATCTGTGTCGCAGCACAGAGGAGGTGGACGCCATATTAAGCGGAGAAACAGACTCTGAAGACAGCTATGATGTACCAGGTCGCCCCTCTCTCACGCGCCTCAAATTAGCCATCAAGTATGAACTCAAAAAGGTTAGTATGCCCACAAAGAGGCATGAAAACGTTTGTATCATTCATCATATAAGGAATAAGTATTATGTAATAAAGGAGTTCTTTCTTTGTATACGCTGAAATTCACAGGAAGCACACACAGGCACATTCTGTAGGTGAACTCAATAAATGAGTGAACAGATGAAAGTGACCAAACATCCACCAAATTTCAACCAATTTCATGTTGATCTTCACTCATTTTACTCCAGTCTGACTGTCTGTAACACCAAAGAGCAATCTAGGAAGTGAAAACTTATTTGCAATTAATGTGCACTCTTATTGTAATCAATAAAAAAACTACATGGACCATCATTTATAAGATACTGATAGAAGCTTCTAGATGTCTTGAAACTTCTGTCTCTTTCACCATCCTTTCCCCACCCTCTAATGTCTACACCCTTCAGTTTGTGGCTCATCCTAACTGCCAGCAGCAGCTGCTAAGTATCTGGTATGAGAATCTGCCCGGCCTCAGACAACAAACCACTGCTGTCAAACTGCTGGTGGTGCTGGCGGTGGCTATAGGACTGCCTGGACTGGCTGTGGCTTACTGGATCGCCCCATGCAGCAGAGTATGCAACATTTATACAACATGTGTTATTTGCTGGCCTGAAATTCCCAGCAGGTTGTTTCGTCTCATCCTCCTGTCGTTTCATCCCTCTCGCTCAGGTGGGGAGGGTGATGCGGAGCCCCTTCATGAAGTTCGTAGCTCATGCTTCATCCTTCACAATTTTTCTGGGCCTTCTGATCCTGAATGCTGCTGACCGTTTCGCGGGCACCACCCTGTTGCCGAACATGACCCACCATCAGCACCCAGGAGGACCCAAATTCGACCCACTGCTGCTCTACCGCATGACCACGACACCCTTCACGTGGATGGAGATCCTCATCATTTCATGGGTCATGGGTGAGCATTAGATGATCACGACGGAGCAGAGTCCTCATCAAAAACATTCAGCCATCCTGTGTGTTTCACCACTTGACTTGCTGCAGGTATGATCTGGGCTGAGGTGAAGGAGATCTGGAGTCAAGGGCCGGGAGAGTACCTGCTGGAACCGTGGAACTTCCTGGACTTTGGGATGCTGGCGATCTTCCTCGCCTCCTTCAGCTGCCGCTTCTCCACTCTGAGACTCGCTGAATTAGCCCAGACCTATGTACACGCACACTACACCACACTGATTAATGTCACACTGCCTCCTGAGGTACACTACTTTACACTGGGTGAGCATGCTCACACACCCTCACACACCAACAGACCACCACACTTTAAATACATGTACTTCATGTGTAAACATACAGTATATATGAGCACATGTTCTACTAGAGCTGCGACGACTGCTGGCTTTGGACATACTGGAGGCTGCCAAACACCAGCTGTCTCTGCCTGAGCTTGAAGTTAAACAAAACAGACTAATTTTAGACTCATCAAACCTACAAAAGTAGCTTTTTTGAAGGCAAATCTGAGTAACAGTTAACTTGGTTCCCAACGTTTTTGGCTTGTGACTCCTCAAAAATAGACACAGTCTACTTATAACCTGTCAGTCACAGATTGCATATGTGTGTTTAATATTTGCCAGAGGCCAGAAGAGGTAAAACCACTCAACATTTCATAAGAAAAGCTAATAGAAAAAAAAATACATATTTGTGTTCTTTCCTGTATAATATATGAACATAATAAGATAATAAGATGAGATCCAGTGGCTGTGTTACATACATCCTCTGTGAAATGGCTAATGGTGTCCTTAAGTAAGCAAATTAATAAAATATCCTCTTAAATCTGCCTTAAGCATAGCTGCAGCCTCCTCTCTAAGACTTGCTGTTCAAATGTTAAGTCAAAGTAGAATTGCTGAGGTTGACTGTGCTCTGTTTTTGTAGCACGTATTGAATGGTTGCCGTCAGATCCCCAGCTGGTGTCGGAGGGCCTGTACGCCGTCGCGGTGGTGCTGAGCTTCTCTCGGATTGCTTACATCCTCCCAGCCAATGAGAGCTTCGGTCCACTGCAGATCTCTTTAGGGAGGACCGTCAAGGACATCTTCAAGTTCATGGTCATCTTCATCTTGGTCTTTCTGGCATTCATGATCGGCATGTTCAACCTGTACTCTTACTACCTGGGGGCGAAGCAGAATGACGCCTTCACCACGTGAGATGTGCACATTTACAGTATTGGCTCACACATGCTTTTCTTCCCTTCCAGCAGCCATCCATTTAACGTCACTGCATCATCACATTCTTCAGCTGTGAAAATCAGCTCGTATAGACTTAAAGATTGCTCAAGATTCTAAATTTTATCCATTATTTGAATTACCAAACAAAATCGCTCCCCTCAGATCCCAAGCTTCTAAAATTTGTGTAATGTGGTCGTATGATAAATTGAAATTTTGCTTGGAAACATGCACCACTGAAGCATACTATCAACATATCAAAGCACAAAACACAATCTCATGAAATGAACCTTCAGATGGGTCACAGGCAGCCTGTGTCAAAATCTGCCTTCAAGGTTAATCCAGCCATGGCCTTGGATGGTGGATAATAAAGCTTCTTTAATTAAATACACTGCTGAAGATACATCAAAAGAGTGCTTCACAATACTTTGTGACTTTTATAATGAAGCAGTGTTTATGTGGTGGTGATCGTTGTGTGGACGTGTTTTCAGCTGTGCTACCAAAAAATGGTTTCTCAGAGGATGTAAAAAAATATATCTTCTATTCAAAATAACAGTGAATTACAGAAAAGTAAGAAAAAATAGAATAAATTTTGCTTGTCTATCCTTTAATCATATGACCACTTCACCCTTTGCAGAGGTCCTGACCTCCTGGTTGGGAACCACTGCTTTACAAATGCTTGCAACTGCATTTTCACACAGTTATAATAAAGGCAAAAATAAATATGATATGATGGATTATCTTTCTTAAGCAAGTCTTTAGTCTCTGCAAGCTGATTTTCATACTTTAGTAAAATGAATGGATGTCATTGGCTGCTTGTAAGTCAATCTAAGAATGTATGATATGCTTTGAAGTTAGTGAGCAGTGATGTAAACGCTGGGGTGAACACTGTTAGAAAATGGCATTTTTCATCTTCTGTTGTTTTTCTCACAGATCGTCCTTAATGTCTCCACGCTGATGATTAATGGTTTGTCTGCATTCAAAAATAACTGTCCTCTTGTCTCCCTTCATTTGCTTCTCTCTGCGTCTGTCCAGCCTGGAAGAGAGCTTCAAGACGTTGTTCTGGGCTATATTTGGACTGTCCGAGGTCAGGTCTGTCGTGATCAATAACGGACACAAATTCATTGAGAACATTGGCTATGTGCTGTATGGGGTTTACAACGTTACCATGGTGATAGTGCTGCTCAACATGCTCATCGCCATGATCAACAGTTCCTTCCAGGAGATTGAGGTTTGTCGTCAGATGTTGAATTATCATGTGCTTCAGATGAACACTCGAATACAGACAGTGGCTTCACATGTAGCACATACAGGACTCTGCAGCTAGAATATGTTTTCAGCTTTTGGCAGGAGAGGAGTAATGTAACTTAAACTAGGCGTAAAAATGGAGGTAAAACCACAATATCACCATAGTAAAATACCATATTCCGAAGAGTCCATTCTGATCTAAAATCAATCAAAAGTGATATCAAAAAATGAGGATTATGTATGGTAACTATGAATCATATGCAAAACTGTTCCAATTTTATGTACAAAATCTACCTATAAACATTTTCTTTCATCCATAAAAAAGCTGAGCACAAAGACTGGAAATAAGGGTAACTCCAGACTAGTCTTTGTGCTAAGCTAAGCTAACAGGATGCTGGCTTCAGCTGCACAGTTAGTCTACAGATAGAGAGAAAGCAAATAGACATATTCCCCAAACTATTATTTCCAGTAAATCTGGTCAATTTGATTATGACTGTGCATCAAACTCAAGCAATTAGTTTGTTTCCCTTGATTTTCCTTTGTGTTTCCCTCTTTTTTTTAGGATGATGCTGATGTTGAGTGGAAGTTTGCTCGGGCCAAGCTCTGGTTCTCCTACTTTGAGGAGGGACGGACCCTCCCTGTGCCCTTTAACTTGGTCCCCAGTCCAAAATCTGTTCTGGGACTGGCCATGGCCATCAAGTCCCTGCTCCTGCAGTACGTGGCAGGTCACAGTGAGGAGAAAGCCGGGACCCAGCTCAACCAGGTACCACAACTCCATGGACACCTCACCTTATCCTTTCTCAGTAATCATAAAAACAGGACATTTATTGGAGCTTTAAAGGCAGAGTCTGAGCACCACCCAGTGGAGTCACTGCTGCACCACAGGTTCCCCCTCAGACCTGAAGACAAGGTTAATAAACATCTTAATTCTGTTCATGCTTTCAGCTTGGAGAAGGCAAAAATTCAGGTTCATTCGGTGCTTCTACCAGCCCAACCAGATATCAGGTGAGTGTGTGTTTTGTGACTTTTCAGACAAAAACTTATTATTTACTCCACATTTATGTGGCAGCTGTAATTTCTAGTTACTCTGCACAATTAGCTTTTGTATAAGAAGCAAATCACTTTATATAGATAAAAAATTGCATGTGCGACTGTTAAATTACATATATATTTTCTCAGGATTATACTGTTAACCATACTTGTTCAAAGAATTTGAGCCCTCTTTCCATCACTGGTTGCAGAAGATCATGAAGCGACTGATAAAGCGTTACATCATCAAAGCCCAAGCAGACAGAGAGAGTGACGAGATCACTGAAGGTGAAATCAACACAATGATACTGAAACCGCGCTGCATTTCAGGAATAATGCTCCTAAAACTTTTCTTTTCTGCCACATTTTCTCCGTTTTTCTTCAGGCGAGCTGAAAGAGATCAAGCAGGACATCTCCAGTCTGCGGTATGAGCTGCTAGAGGAGAAATCACAGAACATGGAGACACTGGACGGACTGCTAAGGAGGCTGGGAGAGATCAGTCCACCTTCATAGTAACACTGCCTCGATTTGTACATAAAACTGTACAGACTTAAAGTGCCTGTTCTCTGTCACTGAATGTAGATACAGTACAAACATTGATTCAATAAAATAAGAATGTATGTATGTGAATATAAAATTAAAATGCAGCTTGCTAATTGCATGATAACGTGTGATTCATATGCTTATAATGCACACAAAGTGCAGATTTGGAACTCATGAAAAGAACCAACTTAATCTGGATAATTTGAGATTATGGGATCATTCTGTCCTCCCTCCATCCAAAAATAGTCTATTATGATCATTTTAATCTGGACAAACATTCACTAACAGATGCACATGTTAAACCATTTAGAAATATAAGGACATAAAATCAGCACATTATTTTTGTTTCTAAGACAAAAACATGCCAACACTAACATACAGTGTTCATATTTGGAATATAAAGAATGATTAAAGAAATCAGCCATCTGGTTTTGAACAGTGGTGTGTGGTATATTTTAGGGATCTCTTGGGTGAAAACTACATTTCTTGAGGAAAGTGCACAAAAAAACTGCAAAATAATAAGAAACATAAACTGAATCTACATATACAAACTGCTGTTTTTAAGGAAAGTATTTATTTAGACATCTTGAAAACTGACAGACAGACAGACAGACAGACAGACAGACAGACAGACAGACAGACAGAAAAGGGTGTTAGGGCAGGATTCAGTCTTTGACCACCAGCTCATACTGTTCCAGGTTAGCTCTGGACACTCAGTTAAAACATTAATATGATCACTTACAAACACACAAATTACCAACACTGATAGAAAAATTGTGTTTTCATGTACCTTACAGACACATTTCATGTATTCATAAGGTTCTTAAAACTGCAGTGAGACTGTTGAACACAGACATAAAATAGGAGCTTAATGTTGATAAAGTAAAAAAGTCCGATTTTAACATCTACTGTATTATAAGAAGGTTAATAACATGGTTCACATATAGTAGTCAGGTATACATACAGTACTTACATCATTCATATCCTGCCCCAGTAGTTCAGTAATAATAATTGTCACAGTTATATGATAAATATATTACATCTGTTCAGCAGCACAGAGTTTTACTGCATTACTGCACTGTGGATCCCTAAAGTCGAAGTTAGAGCTTTGTGTTAATCGGTGATGCGGTGATGACATCATCGGTCGTCACATGTATGTGATGTAGTTTTCGGGTATGAGGCCTGTCTTGCCCTTGTATGTCGCCTGGAGCCAGCCTGGTTCCACAGATGGGTACACTGCAGACACAAACAAGTCAGCAAATTTCAGACTAGAATGAACTTCCTGCTGTTTACAGTCATCTGTTACTCAAAATACAATGCAATTAAATTCTAGTCCAGAAAGGGAAGTTTCCAAATGTAAGAATAATGTTTTGAATTACGAGAAATGTGTTAAAATAAAGCCATAATAAATGAATATACTGCAGTCGGCTGGCGACCGGCTCAGGGTGTACCCTGCCACTCGCCCATTGACAGCTGGGATAGGCTCCAGCCCCCCCCCCAACCCCGAAAGGGATAATAAGGGGTATAGAAGATGAATGAATGAATGAATAAATGAATATAAAAGTATTTAGCACTCTTCAGAGAATCCATCTGAGTTACATTGCTATGAAGTGGGTGAAAAGATTTTATCTAACTTTAAAGAAACTTAATATTTCAAAATTCAAAGAGAGATTACAAAATAAATAGAAAGTAATAAAGATTATAAGAGGTTTAATGTGAGTTGATTGTGGGGATTTGTTTGTATCTGATATCATTATCCGTGGATTGGATGTCATCATCTATTATTTATATAACCCTAACCCTTAACCCTCTATATAAATTAATTAATACCAGATGTAAATGGGGCCAAAGATCCCTCAGGAAATGAAACCTGTGCATGGTTCTCTTACCATTTGAGAACAGCGCCCCCTGTGGAAAACTGAGCTCATGGCTGTGCTCGGCCTCACAGGAGTAAAGAGCTTTCGCTTCCCTGGGAGAAAAACAGATTGAATTAGTAAAAATAGTGATTTAGGATGTGACTTAAGCAGGATTATGTCATAAACAACCTCAAAATCAACTTACTTTCCTGAGGGACATATGTCTAATGCTGACGAGAACACTGAACTCTCACGCTCCGGGAGCCTGACTGATAATCTGTAACACACAAACACAAAATTGGCTCTGAATACATTTCCTGTGATAAGTTGCGGTTGTTATTGAGAGAGAGAGAGAGAGAGAGAGAGAGAGAGAGAGAGAGAGAGAGGGAGACAGAGAGAGAGAGAGAGAGAGAGAGAGAGAGAGAGAGAGAGAGAGAGTTAGTTAGGTAGTTAGTTAGTTTCAACAACCCACTCTCAGCGTCTAAAAACTAAACCAAACTGTATTGTGGGCAGGTATTGAGCCAATCAGTAACAAGTAATAATTCCTGGAATGAGACCAATGATGTCTTCAAAACATCTTAAAATGAGTCAGAATGATCCCCTTGATGCTCATTTCATTGGATGTTTCCTTCTCTGAGAGTGCGCATCAAAGGCTGAAGCACAGAGTAAAGAGCTGTATGATCAGAGCACCTTAATGTCTGAGATCTAGACTCAGTTTCAGAGACACTCACACTGATCCAGGCTTCTGGTAACCGTTGCTGGATGTCGCAGCCGCAGAGCGTTTCGCCGTCACATCGGAGCCACAGCGGATGTGTGAAGTTTTCCGTCTGTGTGTTGCCTCTTGTTGCTCCAGTGACATAAGACTCTGTACCGATCCATGACAGCTTTTGTAATCTGCGACAGAACACAAGAACTCAGAACTGAACATAAACAGGGAGGTGAACTTTTCACACTGTTATCCGACAGAGACGTACGCACCCTCAGAGATGTGTAGGGAGGTGAGAGAGGAAGATGTGGAAAGCTGGTAGGGAAATAATGAAGATGAGGAGGAAGAGGAGGAGGAGGCAGTCCTGTAGGTTTTTCTGCACTGCTGAGGAGAGGTAGAGTTTGTCACTCTGGCTTCTGTTGCAGTGCAGGAGGCATTTTTTTCACCCACTGAGTGAGTGCTCTTCAGAGAGGAGACAGATGACACTCTCTGCATAGGTCGACCCTCCCTGAGAGAGGAGGTGCGCTCCACTGAAGAGTGCTGGATGGAGGCGCAGGACAAAGAGGCTACAGAGGGAGATCTTGACTCTTTCACGGATGACAAGGAGGCAGTCGAGCTTTCTTTGACAGACAGAGTCCTCTCTGCAGAAAGTAAGGAGGACATGGAGGAGGACACAGAGGAAGCTTGCTGGGCTGGAATCAGCTGGGAGGAATTCCTGGAAGAAGAGGGCGTGACGTGAGGGGAGGCGGCAATAACTGTCGAGTGCTTCTGATCATCTCCGTTTGAGGAGTTGTGGGACGGGGAGCAGGAGGAAGCCACAGGAGGAGAAACCTGTGCTGTGGAGGACGAGCCTGCCTCGGCGGCAGGAGAGGACGGAGGAGAGGTCTGAGACAGTCCATTCTTTTCAGAGGAGTGTGAGGACAGAGACTCCCGGCTGCCCATCGGAGTCGTGCTCGGGCTGCTACTGAATGTGTCGCCTGGAGGGAGAAAGGGAAACAAGTCACGTAACTAAGAGACTGAGTGAATATGGAGGCATGAAGCTCAATTCAAAAATAATACATTCATACAGGCCTTTTCAAAGCAGCTGCTACGTGCTTTACAACCACAACAGAGTGAACGGAGCAAAACAAAACCAAGAATAACACTTGATCATGGTTCCCAGTTATTCATGAGAAATAAATTCTAATGCATCAATGTGTATGTAGCATTTTTCGTAGCTGTTGGAGGTGTAGCTTGTTTTAACAAATTTACATACAGTTAGTTTGGTCTAATGGTTAAGATAATAGTATTAATTTATTTGATTTGTCTCAATTGCTTTTTATAAAGAGCCGGATAATTTTACCTCTTGGGGCCTCGACCAGTTAATGAAGCCATGATGGTAAATCAGTCTTTGGTGGAACTGCTCCCATCTTATAGACATATTTTTCATAGACATTTTATATTCTTTAATGCATATCTCAGTCTGCGATACAACTATTATATGTAGTATAGCTGTCAAATAAATGGAGAATAAAAACTCACTGTCGTTGTCTGCCAGGCAGAGAGCAGGAGGGTAGAGACGTGCCTTCCTCTTTCCTGATGACAGACAGATGGCCCTGCTCCTCCGAGGAGTCGACCGAGAGGACGGAGCCTGAGGTAACGGCACTGACAGGTCTGGGGCCTCATTGAAAATCTGGCAGGGACATACAGTGTACATGTCACATGTGTGGATGCTCTGTGTGTGTGTGTGTGTGTGTGTGTGTGTGTACGTGCATTTGTAAGTGTACCTTGTGGTGGTTTTCAATGATAATCTCCACCACAATGTTCTGAAACTTGATGTTCATCATGGCGGCCACCGTCTCTTCCAGAGACCTCATCAATGTGGGGCCAAAGATCATCCCCAGGTTGGACACAGTCATCATGTTCTGGTCACTGTGAGAGGACACCCTACAGACACACACACACAGACACACACACACACACAAACAGACGATGAGCACGCATTTTTTTTATATCATATCAGAGAAATAAAAAGTGTTTAAATAAACTGTGTAGTACAACAGAAATACAAATGGACACACAATTTCAAAAAGCTAATATGTTTTCAGTCATAGTTATTTGTAGTATTTTATATGAGTTCTGTTCTTCTCTACTCTAAGCAGCTGAAGCAAATAAACATTTCTTAAAAGGTGTTGATGATTTTGACTGCAATCATTGAAAGGATTCAGCTTTGCATCATTTCATGTATGGATTTTACTTTTCACATCTTGTTTTAACCTATTCATGGATTCAACTTTGACTTCCTTGCAGACAAATCAGCTGTCATTTTATTTTGTATATTGTTTTATTTTATATTGTTTTATATTGTTTTATATTGTGAGGCTGATGTTCTTGACAGAAAATTGTATACAGAAAGATTTCACTGCAAAAGCCCCTCTGCTAAAAGAGTATGTACATAAATCTAGCAAAATATCACTGGCTAAAGCTTTTTGCAACATGTTTTGAAGATGCTCCCAAGCACAAGGGCCATTCTGAGGGCACTGAAACAATAAAAGCATAGTGTATGTTCATGTGTACATACTTGTGGAGGTGGCTGGTTAAGAGGTCCAACATTGCTCTGTTTTTTTCTGGTAGTTTATGTACAAGTGCGTGAATTGCCCTCACTCTATGCTTCTGGTCATCATACTCTGTGGAAAGAGGACAGAGTACAGAGGGAGGGATGTGATCAGTGGTGAGGGTGACATTATGTACTTCTGTTTGTAAATTCAGATTGTGTCCAACACACTTTTTTTTTGAAAGAAGCAGTAAAAGATCTTACTCGCAGCCTTGATGAATTCTTTATGCAGTCTGTAGGTCAGCAGTGGTTCTGCCAGACACCTGCACACACATTAGAAATCAATAATTCAGTACTCATGAGAAGGGTTACTCATAAAGTCAGCTTTGTACTGTATGTTACCGGAAATAATTCTTTAGGCCGCTGGTGATGGTCTTGTTGTCCCAGGTGTCTGCGTCCAGCTGCATGTCAGCGGGAGCTGTGGATGCTACAGGAGAGCAGAGACAGATTTTTTCTTACACCTGTTATTCACTGTGCTGGAATAATTCTTCCCCATGCAGACAAGCATCATACAGAAGAAAGCAGGGTGTTTCATACCAAACACACTCGTCATCAACCGTTGCACTCTGGAGTTGACGCCTCCAGTCCTGTACAGTCCCAGGGTGGTAATGCCTACACACACATACAGACAGGATTTGACCTACATGACACATCAACAAAGCATACAATAAATACTCATGAGAATGATTTCACTCATATGAACATTTTAAGGAGGAGGAATACCTCTTGTTTCAACAAGCTCGATACACTTCTTAACAAAGTTGAGGCCCGCTTCGTTGAGAAATGCTGTAAAAGGAACACTCACAGCTTTATCTACATTTCTCGTACATAACAAAGTTCTATCAATAGACATTAATAAATAGAATCTTGTGAATAAAAGCAAATCAAGAACAGCATAAATTAGCATACTTACTCTCCTCCTTTTTGCTGAGCAAAGAAGGCAGAGTGTAAATCTGAACAAAGATAGAATAAATGATGTTTTAGGATGACATTTCAAACAATACTTTGAAAAATACATATAACATTACATATAACAATGTTTAACATGGTATGATAATACATGCAGGTTGGCTACCAATGCTTTCTAATTACTCCTTAGTGTTCTTGTATTTCATGGTGGACATATTCTTACGGGTTCTTTTCCATCCATTGCCTCCATCCACAGCCGCCTGTTGGCCTCAGAGAGCGCTTGCAGGGTGATGACGCCATGTCTGCAGAGAAAGAGATCATTTTACTTGAGCACAATCCAAAAAAGCCTTATCTCAATGTATTTATTTCACAGATAGTCTTGTGTAATGCACACACAGCCTCTCAGTGATCTTTCCCGCTCACCTCTCCACCACCTCGATGTCGAAGCAGAAGCGTTTGTCGATCGAATCCTTCTTCCTCCTGACACACGAGCGCAGCCTTAACACCTCAGGTGTGCCATTCACCATGCCGTTCTGTTAACAGAGATTATATTTCTTACTTTTCAATTTGTGCCAAACTCAAACACAAAACAAACCCTCTGCTTACTACAACATGATAGTCTGACAATAATGTAACTCAGGTTTTCATGGTGGTGATTTTCATGGTGGATTTTAGTGCTAGAACAGAAACAAATGGCTGTGTGGAAGGTGGGAAACATAAAAACTATGGCACTGTGTGCTACCAGCTCACCTGTCTGCTAGCTGGTCTGGACTCTGTGTTGCTCATGGTGAACATCTTGGAGCTTTTTTGATAAGTACAGTAGTATCTGGTCCACACACTCCCCAATGGACCTGTAATATACATGACACACATTTTCATGCAGGTGCACTTGTGCGTGAGTGGAACTTTAACAAAATTAAGTCTGATTATGTGATCTGGGGATCTGACTTTATTCACAGCACAAGTGAGAGAACAAGACTAGGAAGATATGGTTTTTGTGTATCTCACGTTTCTCCTGTATGTACAGATATCCCTCCATGGTGAAGCAGCTTGGGGCTTTGAAGTCTTCCTCGGCAGACCGGATTCTCTTCATCAGCCTCTCAACCTCAGCACGCGTACTTTCAAAGTTATTGCGAGCCTTATCAACAGACATATGCATAAGAAATTTAATTGAAAGGAGGCTTGTATACATATTTTTAAGAAACATACAAAATCAGGTGCAGATTGGATCTACAAAGTAAATACACACACTTACATTCTGTAGGTTGAACTGAAGCTGCTGCTTGTAGGGTTCAAACTCGCTGGCCACCTCGTAGCCCTCATGGTAGAATGTAAACAAACCCTGCAGGAAGGCTAATAACTAAAGAGCAGAGAGAGAGATCCGCAGGAAGAATGTTAGTTGGGGGCTTCAGAGTCTAATGAGAGGATTTCAAAAGAACGACTGTCAGTCATCTGCTCAATCAATCAAAATAGCTTCCATAGGAGAGAAAACTCAAACTCTGCCTGTTGTTTGGTTGGCTGCCCTTGTTTACTTTACAACAAAGGGTTTCCCCTTCTGTCTCAGGCGGAAGAGATATCCATGCAGGAAGCACTGCTACAGCAACAGGAAGTGGGCTTTACTGATATCTATCATTAAAACATTTTCATCACCAGCCAAACAATGTGTGTAATGTGTGTTTTTCAGAACAAGGCTTAAATGTCTTTCTATGATCATGTCTACATGCACACATGGTCATTGACTTTGCTGCAATTATGACTTCGTTACATCATTGTTTGAAAAATAGACTCGTTAGTCATATTTTACGATGATGAAACATTGTGCATTGGTGACTATGTTTTCCCTCTACTGGTCAGATTTGTGATGGCCCAGCAGCTCAGAAAAATCAAAGGATCCAAATGAAAACTCCCCAAAGGAGCCAAAAAGGCTGATACTGACAAAACCTCCTGTATTACAAAGAAAATGTGTATCCCAGTATTAACAACTGAGTCGTGCTAAAGTTACATATAAACATTATCACAATGTATGTGCGTGAACTCACTGGCTCCACAAATTCAAACTTCTTTCTCTCCTGCACTTCTTGGATCTTGAAGACATACTGCAGCGATGCATCATAAAAAACCTGCCTGTCCTTACTCATCTGTGAATCAGCCTGCAACAAAAACAGCAACAACACATACAGTACTTTATTATTACCTAACATGTGTGGGAGGAACTTGGTGTGCATCTCTAGGAATTAGACAGTTTACCTCTTGTAGATGCGATTCCTTCTTTCTGGGGGACACGCTGAGGTGTTTCTCCAGAACAGAGTAGTACCTCTCTGTCTCCTTGTCAAACTGCTTCTTTCCCTCCTGAGGAAAATGGGGATATGGAGAGGACACGAGCAATAAATAAAATCAAACGTATGAAGTTTACATCCGTAAGGAAAGATCTTGGAATTCACCTTTTTTACATAACACAGAGAGAATACCACATTTACACTGCTTGAATAGATCTCATGCTAGATTTCTGTTCCTGTTAGTGTTCAATACTACTGTGCTGCCACCACAATTCAAACAGTACTTAGAAAGTATTGAGGTTTGAAAACTAGTTCGCAAGTATGCTAACTAATACGTTAATAAAGAGATGTAAGAGTCTGCAGCCATAATAGCAGCTTTGTGAGACTGTGTGTGAGGCAGTGGTGCTGAGGAAAATGCTGATGTCAGCAGGTTAACATGTTCACAATGAAAATGCTAATATACTGATGCTTAGCAGTTAAAATGTTACCCATGTTTACCATCTTTATTTAGCCTATTAGCATGCCAGTGCCTGATAATTAGCATTAAACACATCAACTACAGCTGAGGTTGATGAGACTCTCAAGACTAGTTTACAGCCACGTCAGCATCTCTTTGAGGCTGCACTTTAACACATATTCTCCATGTACACTGTCTTAGTTCAGTCTGTTAGTATCCACAAAGTACAGCTGAAGCTGATGTCATAAGTTTTGCAGGTATCTGATCATAAACCAAAGTATTGGGACCTTTGGTAACTGCAGCAAATTCCCCATAAATCCCTCCAGTAATTGTGAAGATATTTCATTCTGAATCACAAATGTGAAACCTGTGATGTCCCTACAGGAAAAGTTAAGGGATCACCAAAGTTAGTAAGATTTCTCCTGTGGGGACCATGAATTTCATGGAGGTCCATTCAATGATTGTTAAGATATTTCAGTGTGGACCAAAGTGATGTTCCAACCAACTGACCTTCAGACCGCCACTGCCATTGCCAGAACCCTGCTGCGAAAACTCCCTGTGGCTAAAAATATCAAAATGCCAGAAATCTACAGTGAGCTTGCTGGAACCCTGTCAATACCTCTGTATCTGATCTTTCACACGTGACAGAAGTTCAGATGATTCTTAGGATGAGCTTATCAGCTTTGATGGGCCAAAAATCTAAGAGGAAGTGCAGTGGGACCATTAATTAAATGAAGAGATGCTGCCAAAATATTCAGGACGACAGTTTTTTTTTCCAGAACAGCTGCAGCTCCAAACGCCACATGTCCAACCACTCGTTCTTGCTCAACAACATCAGTGTGTGGATGTCCTGCTCACACACTCCTGCTACATTCTACAGGCTGAGGAGCTGCTTCGATCAACACTTACAAGTGAGCTGTGATTTCAATTCCAGGGTTACTCACACACAACGGCTCTATTTTTTTTACCCACTGCATGAATCTGTTATCTCTGCTGTTTATTCCAGTCAGAGAGATAGCGAAGAGCAAAAAAATGAGATAAACTGAATTATAAGACTTGAGACAGCTGTTGAAACTAGACACCAGACTGATTTTGTGTTTATACTGCCTCACTGAGTTCAACTGTGTCTCTGTCTGTGACGCGCTCCCTGTCTTCCCTCCCAGCGTCCGTTCCCATGACCTTGTTACTGACACTGGACTGTGATCCATCGTATATCTGAACAAATTGGATTCTCTGTCCACTGACTCAGACCAGTGGAGAGCAGGATAATCTGTCTGATCACCACCCACAGTGTTAAATAGCTAATGAACATGACATGCTCAATGAACTTCCCATATTAGCCTAAGCAGAGACTGTGTTTTGAATATCACCTATGGTTCTTCCGTTACTTCGTGTTAATAATCTGCTCAGATATACCTTGACAGCTCCAATCTGCTCCTTGCGAAACCTCTCAAGTGGTGAGATCAATACGTCATCAGCGTTCTGGATCTGAGAGGGGAAAAAAAACACAGCAGTCAGTTCAGTGTGTCATAACAGCAAATACCAACAAACAACAAGAACAAAAATACACAACAGCTCAGTCACTGGTCCATGGGGTCTGCTGGTGCCGCCAGTTTCATCAAATCTGATCACTCAATGGATGCTTGTCTTTTATTTTTATGACAATTTTGTCAAAAAGAGACACATTTCTTGACAGTTCTGCTTCACCTCAGAGTAGATACTGACATTAAATAATGAAACAAAGGTCAAATTGCCCGATATTTCAAATGAAGACAATATGATGTATAAATATGTTGTATAAGAGCAAATCCAAGCCTGAGATTTACTTGTATTTGACACTGAAGTATTTTCTTTAACTGCAAGCCCATATTATTTATTGATTAGAGCAGAGGTGTCAAAGTCTGTGAATGTTTGTGCAAGGGATCAGGGTTCAAATCTCTCTCAACTGATATATTGTACCTGTGCTTTACTTACTTCCTGTTTACATACCAAAAAGCTCAAGCTTGAGCACCTAAGATATCTGTCCAAATATCCCCAGGTCATGGTAACAGCTAACAAAAACCATGCAGCAATCAGTTTATGAATTTATGTTTATTATCCCCTATTATGAGCAATGTGATCATTAGTCATTTTGCAGACTTGCCTCATGCTTGTTATCCATGTCACAGAAAACAAGATGAAGAGTTTACAGCCATGCTAAATGCTCTGTGAGGCTGTATGAGGTACAGCAGTGCTCTAAGCTAAATGCTATTATGCTGACCATGTGGAAATGCTGATGTTAAGAAGGTAAAATGTTTACCATTTTCACCAGCTCAGTTTAGAGTGTTAGCAAGCTAGCATTTAACACACAGTACAGCTGAGGCTAATGGGAATGCCATTAGTGCCCATAAGTAGAATTATTGGACAAATTAAAGGTTTCATCACATGATGGTTCTAGAAGAAATGTCAGGGGATCAGCAAAGCTATCCGTGGGACATGAATGTGTGTGTACCAAATCTAACTGCAATCCATCTGATGCTTTGAATTATTTCACTATAAAACAGTGAACCTCATGGTTGTGTCTGAGGAAACATCCAAGGATCAAAATGTTCATTAGAATGCATCCTCTGGGCACTGTGAATGTTTGTATAACATTTCATGGCAATGCATCCAATAATTGTATAAATAAAAATAGAACATGGGCGAAACAGCAGCTTTTCTGACAGTATTAGTAACAACACTACAGATTAGGTAGTGCTAATGCAAATCATTTCAATACCAGCCAAGACTAGAATGTAGTTTTGTTGAAGCTGTGCAGCTAGAAAACCTCCAAACCTCAAATAATTATGGTACAATTGTGGCAATGTTTTTGCAGCTGACTGTTTGGCATGTATGTGAAACTTGATGTTGATTTGAGACTTGAGTCAAGCAGTAAGGAAAGCTACAGAGTGGTTATCAGAGCTCCAGTGTTTATATTGGGTCTCAGTTCTCTTTAGTCATGAGTCTATATATTGCAAGTCTGTCACGTCTTGCTTTGTTCTGTCCAGTTGATTTAAGCGATAGACTCTAAATAGCTTCCCGGTTCTGCATCATGACTTTACTTTCAATTCACTTTAGCTTAGTACCATGCTAGTACCCACAGAAAGATCTGCCTTCTTTGTACTTTCCTTTTTTTTTGCAGGAAGAAACTGAACACTAAGAGACTGAAGGGCATTGTCAAATCACAATAGTAGTCCTTTCAGGTTGAACAGGTATTTCCCATTTGCTGGAATTGCCTTTTAACTCAATAATGATGGTACGGTAGAGGTTCAGCGCTATCAGCATTGTTGCAGTGGAAAAGTATACAATTAAAATGCACGTACACATGCAGAAAGAAAGAGAGAGAAAGCAGACACACACACAAACACACACACGCACACACACACACACACACACCACACACACACACACACACACACACACACACACACACACACACACACACACACAGGATCCTTTATGGACTTTCCCAGGCAGTCAGGGCTCTGCTCACAGTCTCACGGGGGAATTGGCAGAATAGGTTCCACATGGTTCCTCTGTAACCAGACCATGCACACAGCCACAAAGGCACATTCGCACACACACAGCGGGCTGTGCATACGGTAGAACGTCCTATGCACATATATTGCACATGCGTAGAGGTTTGTCTACACACAGACTGTGCCAGAGTCCAGTCACTCCCACACAAAGGGCTCTGGTTGATGAAGGGTCTGTAACTCAAAGACGTTTTTCTGAATTGCCATGGAGCACTCACTGCCCCTGACACAACATTTTCCTGACAAATGTGTGAATCAGACTTGTGGGAAAACCCGATTAGGACAGGAGCTTGAGAGCAAGTCAAAGATGTGCGTCAAGTGAAGGTGCCTAACAAAGACTGTAACTTTCAATCTGGTGACTCAGTAAAAGTTGTGCACATGATGCACTTGAGAAGTAAGGCAGAAATAGCCAAGGTGCAACACAACAGTGATTTTTTTTTGGTCAAAGGAAACTATTGGTTCAGCCTTTGGTTTAGAATTAACTTTTGGTCTAATGGTGTATTCAGACTGTCACTCAGAGCAAGATGCCTTGAACAAGAAGAACTGTTTCTGTATAATTTCATTCTAACGTCGGTGGTTTCTATTGCTGATATATATCTGAATCACAACCACTTTTCTTTATGTAAGTTATGCAGAGAAGGATGGCAAATAGACAAAGAAAAGTCTGAACATGTCCAAAATTGATAGATTAAATAGAAAAACAATCTTTTGTTGATATCCGTTCCAATTTGCTGTAATAACAACAAAGCTTTAAAGTGCTAAGCACACCTTCCTTACATAAAATACAATGTAACTCTAAGATGTTAGCGGAGCTGTTTACTGTATACCACTAGCCTTTAATCTTAACTTCATTTAAAATGGCCTCCTTTCAAGGTCACAATCAAAACAATGTCCTGAAATTTGAAACGTATTTTCAAAAACATACAGCATAGAGACATTTTGGTTTTCTGTTTTTAAGTCTCTCTCTCAAGCACACACACAGAAACACATTTTCTTACCATTCGCTTTCTTTCCTCTTCCATGGTGCTCAACAGCTGGGAGAACTCCTTCAAGGACTGTGCTATAAAAGAAATTTGACACCTCAAATGTGGAAACACTTATGATATTTTACACAATTTGCAGTCTCAACTCCTAGTTTTCTCGATCATCAGAGACATATTCATCTCACCAATATTGATCTCATCATCAGTCTCAGCATCTCCGATACATTCAAACTGGAACTCCTGTAGAGACTGAGAAAACCGCTGCACAGCAAGAGAAAGACCTGAGAAAAACAGAGAAGTTCATTCAGTCACCCAAAGCAGATACAACAATTTAATCATTGTAGTCATTTATTTAGAACTGACACAGTTTTACTATTTCCACATTATACACAAGAACACTCATTGCATGCACTTGCATGATGCCTTTATTGGTCCAACGCAATTAGTCCCATTCCCCCTTCCACCATACAGGCTACAAGCGGCATCGCTTATTCCCTACCATAATAAACGTGTAAAGTATTTTCCTTCGAGACTCTGGCACATTATCCACTGCCATGAGGTGTCTGATGTAAATAAACTGCCACACCCTGCCACAAACTCCACTTTACAGTCTTAGTCTCAGACAAATGTGTTTACATGTCCAAACAACGCTCCAGTGATACAGTTTAATACTACCTTTTATTGTCTAAGGTGCATGAACACTTGGCACCATATGACTGCATTCTATCACTCACACACCCAAAACTGGGTCTCAATGCCAGCCGTTGTAAGGCCCTACTTCAACCACAGCACTGCATACAAGGACAGTAAAACCATTAAAATGTCCCTTAGTCAGCCGTTTACACCAGATTATACCATGGATATCAGCACAAAGAACTGTCAGATTCAACACATGAAAGACACAAGCACTATGAACAACAGCTGGAAACTTAAATTAAGTTTTATCCACATTGTATTTTCAAGTACAAGATGTGGACTGACTTGATTGACAGGACTTTGCGTGCCAACACTCGCGACTAAAAGAAACCATTATTAACATTTTCTGATGATGTAAAAGGTCTGTTGACATCAGTCATGTTCGCAGACACAGGAGAAAAGAAGGGTTGTACTTCTAATTATTATCTCCTGGAAGAAAAGAAAAGCTTAGTTGTCATCAGTATGTCAAACACTGCTATTATTAACGTGAATACACCTGTTATTTATAGAGTCATAAAAAAATTTGGCCCTTAATTCTCAATATCTAAAATGTGCACTGAATTGAGTTCAATATTATATGTACAGCAGTCCACATACTGCAATCTGCAGTATGTTTCCATTTAGTGACACACACAGTTTGTGGTCAGATCCCGACAAAACTTGAATGCTTTACTTATTTTTATGATAGTGTTTAGACCAATTGAAAATCCCACTTAAAACGCTCATGTGAGTTGAACACACTGGAAACTAGACTTTGAAATGGCTTTCCATTGGGAAGAGAGTTTCCAGTCAGAAAAGGAAATACATGTTTGCGTATTATGAATAGCAACAGCACTGTATGGTGGTAATATCATATTGCAGTGGCTCTGGTGACTGAGTGTTCTGTGCACAGTTGGACCTGTTAATGTAAACAGTGCAGTGATCAGGCTGTTTTACTCCTGAGTGGTTAGGGTTAAGTGAACACACTTAGTGTGTGTGTCAGCGGGCAGCAGCAGGTGAGCCAAAGAAACCGCAGGCAGCCACAAAGCCTAGGTGTGTCTGAAGTGTCTGAAAGCCTTCATCAGCTGATAATATATAAATATGACAGCCACCATCAAACTGCACAGCAGGTAAACATACAACTTTCCAGTATAAATGCTCTCCTGCATTTTATGACAGATTTCCTGTCAACCCAGTAATGAGACGTTTTAAAATGGAGAAAGAGAATCTACATCAGAACAGTCCACATTTCATGTAAATGCACCCAAATCTATTAGTTAACACTCTCTGCATCATGACTGTATTAACCTGCAAGGTAAGAGCAAAACTGCTGCTGGGCCCCTTGAAGCCCCTATGGTCTGTCACTATGGTCTGCACTGTAACTTATTTAGAAATTATTATTATTTCTAAAAGACAAATGCTAAAAAAAAAGTTTCATGCCTCTCAAGATATGAGGAGCTGCCACTGTTGTCTGTTATACATAATACATTAAGTGGCTATCTATGGGTTTTACAGTACTAGTCAGACAAAACAAACAATCTGAAGAAGTTACCATGGCCTCTGGAAAATCAAGATGGGCATTTTTCATCACCTTATGCATCTTTTTAAGCTAAATGGTTACTCACTGCCTCATAAAATAACCCGCAGACAAATACAAACATTCATTCTTCATTTCACTCCTGTCTATGCTGAAAAACTGTTTCTCTCTATTGCAAAATAGCATATAAAACCTGGCAAAGACAAGTAAGGTCTGACCTATCATGGGAAGATAAGTAAAGTATCTTTTATTTCATCACGACATCTAGACTATAGCCTCTACATAACCCTGTAACTACCTACCCAACTGTGCTGCTCATACCACCCAAACACGAGTAAATATAACAAGTTATTAAGTGAGTCTGATGTAAGCTAAACACTGGCTCTGTTTGAACTGATGGCCTTGGGCTGCCCTCTCTTATCAGGCAAAAGACCGTGCAACTGGTTGAGAAACTTATTGCAACACGCACTTTCACCCCGAAAACATGTTATTAACCAATGTGTACTTACTTCTGAGTGCAGATATGAGCATGTTTCCATCTTTGATGAGGTCTTTTATAAACCTGTTGGTGCGCTCCAGCTCTATCTCATGGCACTGCAGTCGCTCTCTGAACTCCGGGCTGTCCAGGAAAGAATCACTAAACTCCAGCGTCGGTAGACCCATCGATAAATGAACGCACACAGCTAATTATTAGATACCTTAAGTATGACGGTCCCCTCGGTGGGATTTACGAGAGGAAACAGTGTTTGAATGTGCTCCGAGAAACTTGGTCAGAGGTTTCTTTCAGCTCCCTTTTTTTCATGCCTCGCTCACTTTTTCCCTCAGAACTTCCGGACACTTCCAACACTGCGGAGCGGCTGAGGGAGTTTAGTTAGGCTATGCGACGGGCTCTATGCTGCTTCTTTCACCGTTTTAAAACAATAAATTCACATACAACGTCTCCTTGACTTCTTAGCGGCTTTTTAGTTGATACAGAAAATACCAAAAATAGCGAGAAAAAAGAGGTAGACCAAAGTACCGGACGTATCTGCGAAGCCTGTGCTGCTAACTCTTCCTACGGCTCTGAATGAAGGCTTGTTACTATGGGAACGGGAGACTCCTGCTGGCGCGTGCTGAAATCAGTGCTGTTAGCCAAATTTGTTTGTGGAGCTTTTCTAACGTCTGTGGATGGCAATAACATTTTAATTCTGAGATACTAAAGCAAATGAAGTTAAGACACTGAAAGAAGCTGAAGTGGCAGTGCTGAGAAAAGCCCAAAATGGCAGTTAAAGTGGATGTCCTGAAAAGAGATTCAGTGAAGCGCAAACGCTAAATTCAGTTGAAGTGTTTAAGCTAAAGTGGAACTGCTGAAAGCAATTGAAGAGTCAGTTGTAGTGTAAGAACTTCAATGCTGAATGATGAAAGAAGCAGCATGTGTCAGTCAAAATATTAGTGCTTGAAGTCAGTTAATAGTGAAAAATGATGTCAGTTGAAGTGTCATCTGAAGTGGAAGCACTGAAAACAAGTGGCTATCACTTGAAGTGTAATGCATTATGGGAGTTTTAAGTATGAGTAATTGACCATTCCACCAATTGATTCCTATGGCGAAAAATAAATCTATAAATATTTGAAAAATATAATAAAAGTTTGAAAAGAAGCACACATTGCCTACAGAAGCTGAACTTTTGAATGATGTTTCTTTTAGAAAGTTTAGTTTAGAAAGTATAGTTGAAGAATAATACAGACAGAAGTTGGAGATCAATGGTGTACATCAGAGGGATAGTACACACTTTCACATACTCTAAAAGAAAACATCTCACTATCAAATGCAAGTTAAGATTGCTTGTTATTGTTTATAAAATAGTATCTATTGTTTTGTTTTTTAAATCTTGTGCATGGATCTTTTGTATGGGATTTAAGTGGAAAAAAATCTTATCTATTATCTTGTTATGAGCTGTCGCTGTACACAGAGGGATATATTTCAAAAGAACTGACATACTGCGGTGAAAATATGCACAGACAAGACTGAAGGTATGTGATAAGATTAAAGTGATGTCTGACCTCCCTCAGCCCACAGCACACAAAAATATAGACTATATTATGAATGAAAATGACTTGCAAGTTAGTAGGAAGATCTTCACCACAGAATACCTTAAAACGCATTAAAAATGATTTACGTGCAAGTGTAAGGTTCCCTACTGAAAAGGTACAGGCTGAAACAGGCCCTCTAATGTGAAAGAAATACAACTGGGATTTATTCCTGCTGAACACTGGGAGGCACAGTGCATTGCTGAGCGCTCGCCAAATGCTCCAGGGCAACCACTGAAAAGACATGTTTTCTGTTTTTTTTTTTTTTTTTTTTTTTAACAGCATGGTATGTGTAACTCAACACAACTGCACAGCTGAAATGTGCTTTGTCATTGTTCAGCATGCTACTGTACACACTACTTGACTCACTGATGCAAAACATTTGAAACCTCTGCTCAGCACTTCTGTTTCTGCATCAGTTTTTTTCTGCCCCAGTTTAAACAGCCCTACTCCGAAATCTTTCATACTGAACCGTGTTCCCTGTCTGTTCAAGCTGCTGCTGCAGAGTTTCAGCTCTCCATTGGTGGTCCAGTTGCTTTATTGTCTCAGTTGGTAACTACTGTATCTGTCACTCACAGGAGAAGAATTGAACACCATGACTACTGCAGCAAACAAGCTTTAAGTAGCTCCGTGTACAGCCTTATAACACACATACCCAGTGCAGAGAAATGTAGAGAGCATAGGGAGACACTGCAGAACTATACCACAATCTTTGTGTTTTACTACATGCAAGGTAAGTAATGCAGTAAATAACTCTCTTCAGGCCTGTTTTTTAAGGCTTTATACTGGTTGTTATTTGAAATGCATCCAAATTAGGATATTTTCAAGGCTTGTAACTGCTGTTTCTACTTTCTATTACCACTGAATACACTAAACCTGAAGTCATTTTTACAGTATTTGCTGCACCAGACACAAAATGTTCATCAAAAATGTCAACCTCCCACACCCCCGTCGCCACCATGAATTATTTCTGCCGAGTCGACCCTACAGAGGAGAACCGCCGACGGTGGCAGGTAAAGGTTTGCTGCTCCTCTGTCCCAGCATCAGACAGTTAGTGATGTTCTTAGATGACTCATAGACACAAATTATTCTGTTTTTATGAGATTTTGTTCAAATTTATTGTGGTTCAGGTTGGAGATGTGTTCTTCATTTCTAGGTTCCAACTATAAAAAAAACATTCAAAACTATCATTATTTCTGTAGTTTTGCTTCAGTCTCAAGGTGATTTTCTGAATTCACAGACAAAAATAAAACATTCTCTCACTACTCTCATCATAGATACCACGTTGGCATGATTGCATCATTGTCATTTTCAGAGTAAATGGGCCTAAATGAGCCATGACTGACACCACCGATTCATATGATTTAAACAAGGGTAGTTTGTTGTCTTTGGGGGTTTTCCAGCTCAAACACTAAAGTAAAAATGCCTGATTGGACAGATTTCAGCTGATGTTAAGTTAGTCAAGCTACAATGTGCTCACTGGAATAACTCCAAAGCAGCCTGTTAAAAGGATTTTTGAAAAGTTTTTTTGTTTTGTTTTGTGTTAAATCATACACAATACTTTGATTTCATTGTTTGTGTATTTTGAAATAGAAAGCATTGTTTTCCTGTAAACAGCCAATTTTAAAGGCCACCTTTTACCCTCTTTGACTTCCTCAGGATTTCTCCTCTACCCAGACACTCCTGCTAGGATGGAGACCACATCCAGAGAAGCTTTCTGCTTTAGACCTGTCCCACAAGCAGATGGAGATACAGGTCTGCAGTCTTATCTCAGCCCAGAGAGTAACCTCATCTGTTTTAAGATAAACCATGAGCTGTGCTTGTGTGGAGGATTTTAGTACTGAAAATAGGCATGCCAAGTAGTGTGTTGTGTTTAGTGAATATGTGTGTATGTGTGAGGGCAGAGATTGGGAAAATGATTTATGAGTTTTTTCTCTCAGCAATATAATTACTATCATTAGACTGAAATAATAATAATAATAAAGTAATTAATGCTTCAAATATAAAGAAAAACGTCCATATAAGGTTAAATATAAAACTGCTGTTACTTGTATGTCAAGAGGGGAGACAAATTTGACCCAAATATGTTTTTATTAATTGTTAAATATTGCCAGCAAAGTACTGGAAATGTAACCTTTAGCCTTCAATCTAAAAAATACTATTATGATGTGACATTACAGGTTCATAATTAAAATGGTATGATAGTTCAATATTTAAGAACAGAGCATGTATTATCTTTTTCTGTATCCTTTTTGTCTTGTTCCATCTATGCCACTGCTTTTGCTTATCTTTTAAAACTGTAACAACTTCCCTGGCGTGGGATCAATAAAGTTTTATCTTATCTTATCTTATCTTATCTTATCTAATCTAATCTAATCTAAAGAAAGCCAGTGTCATATAGTAAGATGCTTCTCTCCAGGCTTAACTAAATGTACATAAAAAACATATTTAGAACAGCAGATACAATAAGGAAAAACTTTCAGCCTCAATTATAATTAACATTTTTTCCAGATGTTACCTCTCTATGGGATGTTTCATGGGATATTTCATGACTGTGTGTGAAATTAAACCCTTACCAAGGTTATGACTACCCTTCAGGAGACCATGTGGCCCAGAACACACAACAGGAGTCCCACCGGTCTCATCCCACATCCTCGAGACAAACAGGAAGAGGAAACAGCAGCAGGGACAGAGAGCGAGGGGAGGACGAGCAGGAAGGCAGCCATGATCAGATGGGGTCCACAGCGGTGAAAAATGAAGGAGATGCAACCCAGATGCTGTCTCAGTATCAGAAGGATTTCCCTCCTCCGTCCTCCTGCCGCAGGAGGCGTACACCTGCCCTCCCACAGCCAGACAACATCGCCATCAACCCTGCTTTCAGGTGGGAGCCGGCTGGTCAATATGCCTTGGTACACTTCATTAAAGTCCAATCTGTTATTAGAACGTAGTCCATCATCTTTTAAAACGTGGATCTTTTCAATATTTATTAAACCTCTTTAACACGTTTTAAATGTGGTTGTTATTTGTCCACTGTATGTCTTTATTCTGTTCTTACATGCCGTGGGACCATACTGCATGGTGATTGTGCACTTTAAACTGGTTGATTGAATACCATATGCATGTAGAGATCTGCTCACGCATGTCTGTGTTCTGCTTCACAGGATCGAGTTCAGCACAGTCCAAAGAGAGGCTTACTCTCGTTGGCCCATAATGAATCCCAGGTATGCTAGCAGGCTGAGAGCGGCCTCGTCCGGACAACCAAACACGACTTCAGACTGATGATCTATCACCTGTGTGCAACCTGTGTGTCCATCTGTGACCTGTGTATCTGATGACCTGTGTGTGCATCCCAGTAATAAGTGTTTGACGAAGCAGTCATACCTTCTCACCCTGCTCATCTTTGGCTGTAAAACATGGCAGCTTATTTACACTAGAAATAAATAAATGTCAAAAAATGTCATACTAATCATTATCATCATTTTCACCAACTGTAGCACATCTCTGATTCCAGCGTAAGGCTATGAACCCACACAGTCATAATCATTCAATACAACGACAGTAATAAACATGATTTCATCAACCAGGGAGAAATATGCCAGTTTTGTGGGCTTTTATGGAGCGAGCGTGTCTTTGCATCAGTTCTGGATTATCTTATAAATAGCACTGTAACGCATGATCTTACTCTGCAGTTTAGACATAGTTGGAAGTAAAGTTTTAGAACAGAGGTGTTGGTGAGCTCTCCTTCTCTAGCCACATCCAGCACACTGAGTGTCTGTCTGGAAATACATTTTATATTCAGTATGCGACTTCAATGGCACACCTTTGTTTTGTTTAAAGTGTAATCATATTCGTTGCCACTTTTGTTCCGTTTCCTCTGTGTTACTCTGGAATCAGTTCTTTTCAGCACAGACCCTTTTACGAGTGATGAATTTCCCAGCAGCAGGTCATGTGATGAGCTAATGGACTGATGGTGTGTCACTACATAAGCCTTACAGCAAAAGACTAATGCCATTGTGTGTCATGCTAATGACTTCATGCATACAGACGGACAGCTTGAAAGAAAACAATCCACCCACTGAGTCATAACTGAGACATGATTTGGGATCAAACAGCTGAGCTGAAGCTTCAGGACAAGTTGGAGAAATGGATAACTTTTCAACCAAACTATGCGCATTCAAAGATTCACTTCCTGCATAATCTAATTTCTATGCTTGTCTTTATATGAGTTTATGTATTTGGTACTGTTTTCACCAACTCCACTGGCTAGTTTTAATGGAGTTGCAACTTTTACATTTCAAAATTTTCACCTGTACATTTGGCTGATGCATACTTGCTCATGGCAGAGCTACAAATACAATAGAAAAAGTTCTATGGTTATAATGACCTTTGTCCTAGAGCAAAATACAACCCATAATAATGTTAGAGGAAAATCTTTGTAACTTTTGGACCAGTAAAGTGACACTATTGTGAAAATTCTCCGGTTTATTTGTTTTTCTTCCCTGTGTTAAGAGCCAGTGTTGCACAAACCATCACCAGAGGCCTTTTAACAAGTACAAACATGCAAAAATGCCCCAAAACACTGCAACTGACATGTCTCGGGTTTCGAAACCAAACTAAATTGTGTTAACAGAGACAATGTGGAACAGATTCAATCTGATTTACAACTACTTTAAAATGTGTATCAGAAAGAAATAGCATTTTTGTTTTCCATTTAATAGCAGATTCTGCTTTTAAAGCTTGTGATATTTACTGCTTGTAAGGCTTCACCTGGCTGAACAACATCAATGATGTAAAAATGTCTTTACTTGTAATATTCAGTACACTTTCATGCGGTAAATTATTATACAGTCTTACTGCTCAATTTGGACTACAAAAACATGAACTGAGTCTGATTTCCCTGAGAAACACTGAAATATGTTCGAGTACCAGCTGAAATGACCATGCTGTACAACCTGAACATCAAACATGAAACTTCACATTTCACACCAAAACTGCTAAAATGAGCAGACCATGAGAGGGTCATCTGTTCACTGAAATGCTTTTGATAACCCAGCATGTGTGCCAATCACAATCCCTAACAGTCAAACTCTCCTTCACTGCCCACATGGCTTAAATTTGTTGATTTGAGGCAGGCAGCTGGACTGTATCTCCAGTCTTGTAAACATGGGCTTCATCTCCTGTCCCGGTGTCTGCCTTTGTCTCCGTGTCTGCGGTCATCCCTCTCTCTGCCTCTGTCCCGGTCATCTCTCCTTCCTCTACTGCTCCACTCAGCCTCTCTGTGCCGGTCCCGGTCCTCCCTGTCTCTCGTCCCTACTCTGTCCCAGTCTCTCCCTCCTCCTCCACCACCACCTCCCCGTTCCTGCACCGGACCGACCCCGAGGTTAATGGGTTTACGGAAAGGCCTGTCCCTGCCGCCGAACCGCAGCTGTCCGGACTCTTTCTTCCCTCCCTGCCCGCCGCCGAGCCGCCGGGGGACCCATCCTTTGAGGGTCCTCTCCTGTTCAAAATCCACAAACACTTCGTGCTGGTCCACCACAAGCTTGTTGGCGTCCCGGCGAGCCCGGACAACAGCTCGCTCCTCCTTGTACTCAATGAAGGCATATCCTTTGGAGAAGCCCGTGACGATGTCCCGGACCAGCCGGAGTCGCTGGATGTCTCCGTACTTGGAGAACACTTGGTGCAGTTTGTCCTCTGTTGTCTGTGGGTTCAGTCGGGACACAAACAGAGTGAGCAGTGGGTCTCCAACAACGCCTTTGTTGGGCTTATAGCGGGCGCTCATTGCCCTCCATACCGCCCGATCATGGGGCTCCACGTCCGTGCCGTCGATGCTGCCAGCTTTCAGCGGATCGTACACCTTCGCTATCGGACTCCAGTCAACCATTTTAACAAAAAATGTCACACGGTACCCCTCCTTCAATACACGAGTTTCAACAACAGTTTCCCCGACGCTTGTTTAGGTACATGACTTCATAAGTATCCAAAGAACTTCGAATTATTGCAGCAAAAAAGTAGCTTGTACACCCGCGTACATCAACAAAAATATTCCGTATTGAAACAAGTACTAGTGTGTCGCCGTTTAAAGGTTCCTACTTAGTCCATTGCGACAGGCACTTTTTTGAATAGTCAGTGCCGCGGCCTCAAGATAATTGTCTAATTGTATGTAAATAACGACATATACAGTCTATTTACATTATCTGTTGATATGCATGATTAGAGTAACAATATACACTTACACCGTCCCCAATTTTCAATGACTTACAAACTCGAAGTCAGATCTCTCTACACTCACACTCATTTTGGCTTAACAAAAACATTACAGCTCATACAAAATTGTATTTACAAAGCTTGAGAGAATGAAAAATAATTCATAAAAATAGGCAGTCTGATTTTTTTGAATAGATTGAAGGTACATTTACTATATAGTCTTATATTTACATGTCCTGTTTCTAAGTAATCCTGCATTATTTACAGCTGCAGGGTCAATAAATTACATTTTGATTTAACCCAAAATCAAAAATACATCATCTTTCCTCTCTCTGGTAGTGCTATTTTATCCATGTACATTTGTTTCTTCTTCTTCTTCTTCTTATGTCATCCAGTTGGTGGGTGTCAGCGAAAATAAAATAGTTCCTACATGAAACTGCTCACAGCAAGGTCTGTGGATTATCTTGAGTTACCTGGTCATGGTTTCCAGAAAGACACACTGCTGTTGAGTTTAACTGTATTCTTTTGTGTGTGCGCATTTCAAGCCACACACATTGAATGCCATTTAGTCCCATTATATCTTGAGGTTATACTATTAGTTACAGGTGTATGTAACAGTTTCAATCCCTGCGGCCCCTTCAAGTAACAACGAAAATCAAAACTTTTCAAAACTATTCGACATTTGGCTCAGGAACCTACAGCTACATAATATTATAAATATCATATATGTAAAAATATTATATATAATATACACATAATATAAAAAATAACTGAACATCAACTCCGTTTATGTAAATTGAAAATTCCACTGCTGTATGTGAACACTGGTGACACAACAATTTACAAAAACATGATTTAATAAAACAGTGAAAAACATCTATTTTGGCTCCACGTTGTATCAACTATTACAAAATCATAAAGATACTGTAATTCACTGCTAAGTACAGTTATGTTTGTAAATGATCAGTTTGTTATAACCTCATGTCCCGTTGTACAGTATCAAACTGCTTAGGAAGGTAAAGAAAATCTTTCTTGGTCTATTTCAAAATGTCCGTTCTGCAGCTGTTTCAGCAGCATAGATTAGACTAATTGTACAGAGGATGAGCCGTCCTGCTCTTCAGCTCCACTGGATGATTCATCACTCTCTGTCTGCCATTACATGTCCTCCACACTCCATTTGTAGGCTGCCTCCTGGACGGCCTTTTTATCTGCGATCCGATTGTAGCGTTTCTGTTCAAAACCATTTGACCTGCGAGCGACACAGAAACCAAATTCCACTTTTAATTCTTAACACTCTTAACACCCATCTTTGATATGAATGAAGCTCCCAATCAGGTTCAATTCAGTGTTGCAGCCAAAATCGTGACCATGATTATTGTGCACATACTTATACAACTCTATTAGATGTAAGAGAATCGTATGAATTCTGAATGTGCTATATGTGTTAAAAAGAAGGGCATACTGTCACACTGATCACATTACACATTCATTACTCTGCAAAAGCATCACACACTGTACCTGTCAACTCCATCCCAGCGATAGCCTGGTAGAATATTGAAGCGGTTTGGAGGTGGTGCTGGACCTTTATATCGAGGTTTCTCTGTAAAACAAAAATAAGATGGTTTACAATATATACTGTTAAGAGGTAACAGCATCAGTCATTGCAGAGAACAAGGTAGACATATGTAACCCTTAAAACCTTGTGTCTTTGTACTGCGTTCCTTTTTCCGTCTGAGCATTGCAGCCATTGGATCCCCCTCCCTTTCCTGCTCTCTCAACATGCGGTCAAGATCCTCGTCATCGCAGTGACGTGCCAGCGGCTTCTGGGCTTCATGCAGAGCATCCTCAAGTTTCTGCTGATGCATCTGGCTCTGGGCCAACCTATAAACATGAGCTGACTTTAATCATGGAAACAAGTCGGCACATAACACATTGAAAGCCCTGACGTGGTCACAATCACACTCTATGGACATCCTTGATGGATGAATGTGTTATGCAGACTCACCCTTTCCCCCACTGAGCATATTTCTCATCCTTTGCTGCTTTTTCTCCAGCTTTCTGCCTCTGCTCTTCTCTTTCTGAATCCAGATTTCTCCTTTTACCACTCTTGTCTCGGAACACCGTCTGGGCATTGCGGGATTCATCTAGTCATAGCAGGAAAACAGGTATAAAAACGATGTCATCAAAACGAGGAGTCCGTCATTCAACTTTACACGACCTAATCACGACTATGACCAAAGACATCTCTGCAAACATTTCAAGAATGCACAAGTCTTGTGCTGTAAATGGTATGAGACAGAAAGTCCTGTGAGTTCTGCCTGTGAAGGAAAAGCATTTGAAAAGAGAAAAGCTGAGCCAACCTTCTAGTGGCTGGTTGCCTCTCTCTCTGCGTCGGTTCTCCTCCTGCTCTTTCCTTAAAACATCAACAGAAACCAGACCAGCCTTCCCACCAGAAAGCATCCTTGGACCCTGAAAAGAAAAAAGTAAAAAAATGCATGGGTCTGATCAATAATACACATTCATTTCAGCAAATCAGATTTCACATTACTTTCTGAGATCTCTCACAATTTGCTCACCTGTGACTGGCCAGGCCTACGAGGTGGTGACAGATCTTCATCTGAATCCTTTCCACCGTGCCTCCTGGGTGGTGACTGGTCAGAATCGGAGCCTCGTCTGGTTTTTGATTGCTTCCGTGGAGGAGATTGGTCAGAGTCTGAAGTTTCTCTCTTTATTGGTTTTTTTCGTGGAGGTGACTGGTCAGAGTCTGAATCATGCCTGTTCTGAGCCCTCTTCGCAAGTGGTGACCGATGACGATCAGGTGAATGTTTTCTACTTGATGATGATGATGAGCCTGGCTTTCTTCTGGCGGGGGATGAATCTAACAAACAAATAATAGTAAAGGTATTTTTCTAATACACTTCCATAAACAAATATGGTGATATACTGCATGGCAATACTGGAAGCTCTTCTGGTTGTTGTGTTTTTATATTTGTTAACATCACCCTGGCCAATGCACAAAGACTCATAAATGAGCTCTCATCTCTCACCTTTACTTTGTGCCTTCCCTAATTTCCCTGACTTTTGCCTTGGAGGGGACATGTCTGGAGAGTCATGGCGACCTCTTCTAGGAGGGGATATGTCTGGAGAGTCATGGCGACCTCTTCTAGGAGGGGATATGTCTGGAGAGTCATGGCGACCTCTTCTGGGAGGAGATATGTCTGGTGAGTCCTGTCGGGTCTTTCTGATTGGAGAATCAGGTCCCCTTCTTTTTGACGACAGCTCTGGCGAATCGTGGCGACTCCTGCTTGATGCCACGGGCTCTGGATGTTGATGCCCTCTTCCTTCCCCCTCTTCTGAGTCTTCATTTTTGTCAGCTATTGGGAGGGAGACTCATGCTAAATAAACATGTTCATGCACAGAAAAAGATTCTCTAAACTTCAATCACAAATACCAATCACCTCCAATCACTTTCCATCTGTTGCTGGTTCTGAAGGCTTCCAGCTGTTTCACTTCCTCTGGTCTCTCATCAATCACCTCAGCAATCTTAGCAAACAAACGCAAGAGACAAAGTTTCAGAAGAGGGTTGGACAATATGACAAAATATTTAACAGCCATCACAGATTTTGCCATGCCATCTATTCCAAGGTAGCTATCTCTCCAATACCTCTGCTTGTATTAGAGCATTAGTCAGTGTTGCATATCAATTAACAGGGATTCCTTATGGAAATATTAGTACAATTTTTGCATCAATGTCACAATTAAAGCTGAAATGGTTAGACAATTATACTAAAGCAAAGTGTCTCATTGTTAGTTAGGTGAAGTCCGCTTTTGGTGCCCTTGAGCAAGTCTTACAACTGTAGTGAATTACTGATGAATCCTTTACGTCAAGTTTCAAGCAAAAACGCCGTACAAAAGGTCAAATCCAGCATTTCAGATTTGAAACTTTATCTTATGTGATCCTAAATTGAGTAGTGTTGTATGTTATGTATTTTTGATAACGTCATATCAATTTAGGTTTAAATCAGGATAAACCAACCAAACCACTGCTTTACACTATTTTTTTTTTTTACAAACCATACACTAATCCGATAAATACCCGAAGAAAATTACCGAAATACATGTATACAATTAAAAGCACGACATGTGTGTGCTCTAATGCAAAATGAATGAACACAGGCTAACTAGCTAAACAACGTTAGATAGCAAAGTTCTTACCACTGGAGCTTCCTCTTCGTCTTCTGCAATCTCCTCCTCCTCTTGGACCATCTGTTTCCAGTCTACGTCATCGTCTACTATTTTAAGTCTTGAATAAGAGAAGCAGAAGTGAGTCCAGGCATGCTAAATGCACGTTTCACTCAAAATAAAGTGTTTCGGGCGATACTGTATTGCTACGCAGGAATAGCTACTTGAGCTAGCTTAACGGCTAAAACACGCACAACCTGGCCGGCAACAGCTCGACTCAAACATCCCGCTGACTCACCCTTTCCCAGGAACCTTGCGCCGCTTCTTTTTAAGTTTTTCCTTTGACTTCTTGGTATCTTCATCAGCGGATAAATAACGTTTTAAGTACTCAGCTTTAGATAGTTCTGGTCTCTTACTACTACCAGTTAAAGCGGCCATCGTAATGTTGTCGGAAACTACGGATAGCACCGAGGATCAAGAACGCCCATTTCAGCAAATTGGTCAATTACGGGATGGGAAGGAGACATGAGATGCTGTTAACTGACTTTAACAACCAACACTGTAGGTTATGGCGATGGGGTATCTATTCTACTGTCTCTATATTCATATTATCTTATTTATTTGCATATTGAACACTTTGGGGCCACAGAGGGTCCAAAACACAACTAATTAGAGTACATGTTGATCAATTGTCGGGCAGAGAAGCAAACAGTCCCGGACGCCACAAACACAGATTATGTCATTGCGGCGTCCGGGGCTGTTTGCTTCTTCTGACTTACAAAATTAGTTCAAATTGAAAGTATGGCCTATAAAAAACGTTTTCATGTTTTATTGTTTCACAGCATTTAATCAAAGTACATTTAATTTGGCTTCCTTTGAACAACGATCAATAGAAATGTCACAGTGAAAACAGACCAAAGTGATCTGAATTAATTCCAAACATAAAAGACAAATACTTGTTTGCATAAGTATTCAAGTCAGCATTTAGTAGATGCACTTTTGGCAGCAGGTACAGCCTTGCATCTGTGTGGATAGGTCATTTATTAACTTTTACTGCTGTGTCATTCTCTTTCCATTTCTTAATGAATGATGTAATTACACTCCAAGGGATGTTCAGCAACCTGGAAATGTTCACGCAGCCAGTCTCTGTATTTTCAATCACCCTTTTAATGAGTTACTTGGTTTGTTTCTTCATCTCAGTGGTGGAATTTTTGTCACAATACTGACTATCAGTTGCAGGTATATAGGTAATCTCCATTTAACTAATGCCATGACTTCTAAAACCAGCTTACCCCTCCTGTTATGGTATAACTGTATTATCTTAAAGGTGGTTGATTTTTTAAATTTTATATGTACAATGAAATCAAATCACTCTGTAGATCTTTTTGCACTTTGACATGAAAGGGTCTTTTCGTGAAACAATCTTTTACACGTACTACAGATGATTTTGAGAGCTCTGTACCTCATAGACCACCCTCCATGAAAACATTATATACATATGACTAATGTACATCTAATGATGTAAAACATTGTCTGTCATCATCAATGTTAAAAACACCTTTCTCCTTCAAAAAAAGACCTTTTTATTTCCATCTGTGTGCCACCTCTGTCCCACCAGTATGAGCACTGAATTCACATGCAAGTCAGTGTCTGGCTTTAAATGGCATCCCTTTATTGAAAACAAATGCTGCAGCTTCCAGAGTAATATTTACATCACAAGTTACTCATTGTATTTGTTCACACACAGCTGTGCATGCCTCTGCATTAAAAAGCACATCTATAAACATTTCTGTCACATCATCTGTGTCATCTTCATTCTTTATTGTCAGTTTTACGAAAACATTTCAGTGCACTTGGGAGGAAAACAAGAGAAGGAGAACATCTGATCAACATGTGAGTGTTAGTGTGGGGATGTTTGTTGATGCGGGAACAGATGCGACGGCGTGGTTAGATGTGAGTGTGTGTGTGTGTGTGTGTGTGTGTGTGTGTGTGTGTGTGTGTGCGTGCCAGCACAAGCCTGCATGATTTCTTTTTTAGCTGTGCGTTTGATAGAAGAAAAGCAGCAGACAAAGAATCCAGGAGCAGGAACTCTTCAGAAACACGCTCACAGCTGAACACGTGGCCAGTTGATCTGCAGAGGAAGAAAAGTGGGATGCAAACACTTTATAAAATCCTCTTGAATTTTGCCTCCCTCTCACTTATTCTCATGCTCAGTCCCTCAAATCCACACACACACAAGGTCGATCCACCCACCTTTCTCCACATTGACTCTGGCAATCACATCGGATATTTTGCACAAGTAGGTGGTGTTGTGTGGGAGTTTGTCTGTGAAGCCGGTCAGGATCAATCTGTAGCCGTGAGGCTCCAGCTCCTCCACGTAGCTTTTGTCTTTGAACTGGGCCTCTGCTGATGAACCAGACACATTGGTGTTAATGAGGGACTCTTTGGTTCCAGAGGACCAAGAGAACTCATAGCTGTTGATTTTGTTGGGCTTAGGCTCGACCCGGCAGTCCACTCTCAGCTCGTTGTCATCTTCAATACACACGGAGATCAACTCGCACTTTGCTGGGATCAGCAAGACTGGAGAGAAACACAGAGGGACATGTGATGAACACAGAAGGGATGAGAGCATATGAAGAGATATGTTTAATTTGAAACCTTATTATATGCCTTTTCACAGAAGTCTCCAGATAGCAGAGTAGAGATACTTGCAACAAATAATTCTCACCTGCCAGCACTCCAAACACAAACAGAGACTTGAGCATGATGGAAAAGGACCCATCCAACTTTGAAAAAAATGGAGGGGAGATGTGAGAAAGAAAATCAGTTTTTAAAGAGCATCTATAACAGTAAAATGGAGCCAAACTGAGCTTTGATCCATTTAAATCAGTGCATCACAACCACTGACTGTCCAGGTGGCTATTCTGAGTTAGGTCATGCTATTATTTATAGCAATCTCATGCACGGACACAAAAAAAGAGGGAAGACATACTAAAGGAAACAAAGTGAAAAGACAAAATCATTCTTTACAGTCCAACAAACATGTCCTTGTCGTTTGGGTCAAAAGACAACAAGGTTGAGATGTCCTGATCTAAATTACTCTAAATGTCCTCTACTTGCCTCCAGATCTCGGAGCCCACCTGTGGTCAGACCTAATGACTGGACATAATTCAGATGACACAGATGTTTCCTCTTTCCTGTTTTGCTGCCTGTTTGTTATACGATTCCTCACATTTTTCCAGTACCCTTGACAATGTTTTGTATCTATCAGTTTCCCAAGCCTAATATTACCTAATGAGCTTTTAATTAAACTGTTTATATGTGCATGTGGGTATTTTCTCTTGTCATTACCTGCGTGCCTACGTGTTCTAGCATATTCCACGTCTCCCTTATATAACCCTAGTCATCATCATCTATTCTCTGGGCTGCAGCTGAACATCTTTGAGGAGCCTTACCTCCTGTCAGTGCTGGATGATGTCGCAGCTCCTGCCTGCGTGCTCTTCTTTGGCTGAGGAGTAAACAGCTGGTGGCAGTAGCCTCAGTGTGCAGCACTGCAGAGCAACACACTTGTGAGGCAAGGTCGGAGCAATACATAGAGGTAGAGGGAGAGTGGGAGGGATGAGGGTGGGCCAGAAGGCACTGATTCGTCTTTCTCCTCTGCAGTGCCTGACGGAAGGTAGGGTGAGCAGGCTGGCAGGCAGGGCTGGGTGTCATCATTTTTGTCGGCAGGGTGTTATGACCTTGTCTCCTTTCCGCTCTGGTCCTCTCCTTTGTCCCGTTTCTGGAGCTCTGCCACTGTCCTGATTTGCTCTTCATGTCTTAGGTAATCTCCCTCTAATTTCCATTTTAAAAGTTGTTCTTGTACATTATAAATGACATCCACAGAGCTCTGGGTGAGTCCTGCAATATGCCCTGTATAACAAGCATATGCATGCATAACTTTACACTTCCTGTGAAAAGGTATACCTTAAATCTTTTAAGAGCATATAAAGCAATGCCTCATTTTAATGACATCATGTCAGTATAAATGCATAGCATCACTGGGAGGATTTGTTACCCTCTAGAAATTTTTAGCATCGTCATACCAAATGACTCATGTAAAACGGCTCAGTGTCTCCACCCTATGGCCAATAAAAGGAATTTCACATAATAAATTGCACGCAGATTCACAGCCTCCATCATGAGGTGCCAGTGATAGGCCAGGGGAAGTTTAGCAGCTGCTGTATAACGATGGATGCCATCGAAACTACGGTGAAAATAGGGTTTCACAACAGAGACGCCCCATGCATCATCCAGTGTCCATTTTTTTGAGAGTGAGAGAGCTAAGTGCTATGACAACATAGATGAAAAGCATCGTGGAGGAGTGTGTCATTCCCACATTCATACATTACAGTCTCCAGTCTGTGTGATTTATTTGGCCTGAAGGAGGGAAAACATGTTAACTCCACACAGAAATTAGCTCATCATCCATTTTGGACTGTGTGACCTAAAAGAACACACTAGAGTAAATATACACAGTTACATTAAAGGAGTTTGGATTCAATAAACACCTACACAGATAAGGAGTTTTTGCTCAGGGGGCTTGTGTTATTGAAGATGAAAGAAGGCATAATCACTGTAACCCATTCTTCTTGATATAGCTAAATTATTAATTCTAAATATGTTTAAAGTTAATATAAGAATGTAGCTTTCTACAGCATCATTGCCTCCCCCAGTCACCTCATGACTATATGAATTATGTCCAAAAACAGGCAACTATTCTGGATAAGCAACATGTTGTTGTAGAAAATGAATGCAGCTTGGAAAACATTTCTCTTTATCTTATCAGAGAGATGCGTCACAGTGCCTCCTACATCTCCTTCATCTTCAGGCACTTTCAGACAGCCTCAGACTCTTTCTGCCTTCTCCCAGTGTGTTCTGCAGTCTTCAAGTTTCAGTGTCTGTCATTTCTCACCCACCCACAGTGGCTGCCTCTGCTGAACTTCCCAGATTTTGAAATATAAGTACTTTGACCAGAAGCTTTCAGTGCATGTGAACATCAAACTCTAAAGCACGCTTAATGTTGCCACTGAATGTTAAGTATGTAATGTTGCATGTCAGTTTGCATGCAACAGTGCTGGAGATCTCATCATATTCGAGCTAACCTCACACTATACAATGCACATTGGTCCATATAAGACTAACAGTATCAGCTTAACCATTTAATTTATTATTTTCCATTCATTATTTTGTTATCTACAGAGTCTGAGGTGCCATGGAGAAAAATGTGGGGGCACAATTCAATCATCTGTGTTAATAATTAGTGAAATTATCATAATTTTACCAACTTCATTGTATCAGTCTTGTCTTGCTTACACCCATCATACTCTCATGGGTCGCTTGGATTCAGCATGGTTTGATTTTGATTTTAGGCTGAGATATGTGGATGGATATACTTTGTGATTTGGATCGTGAACATAATGCTGTGTCATCTTTGAGAGTTCTTCAGTGTATTTTGCAAGAGACTTTTCCACTTGCTGTTTCACTGTAAAAACAAGCAAAGAGTTCATTTGCAAAAACAGATGAAAGCTTTTCTTCCAATGAATAAGCCAAGACCAGTCTGACTGATATTTGCTTAAGTGCACTTAAGAAAATAAATGAAAAAGGATGTATCTGTTTTTGCAAATGAGCCTTTCAGACACTGTGGATGTCATCTGGCTTGTGAAAACATATCTTCATAAATGTCTTCTTCACTTCTGGTTGACTGAATGTGCTGCTTGCTGTCTTCTACATGAGGAGAGGAGGCAAAATATAGCAAAATCAGGATCAGAATACTTAATTGATCCCTGAGAGGAGATTGGGTCAATTGCAGTTGCTCCTAACAGTAATGAAAATTAAAAAGGAAATAAAAATGTCTTAAAGAATGTAAACACTATTGTGTACACTATTCAAAAATGGAAATTAAATACCAAACAATATGGAAAATGTTAATGTGAATATGAGTAATATGCAACAATAAGCAGCAGCCATCTGCCACGTTCTGCATTAAGTAATAAGAATAATAGAATACTAGAATAGTACTACTGCTTATAATAACACAATAATACCCAATATAACAATAATAATAATATATAGAATCATATAGTAGTAAATATAGTAGTAGTGCAGTATAAAATATGCAGAATAAATAATATACACTGAGCTAAGCACAGCCCAGTTGAATTATAGCAAATGATGACTTTATTATAATTGTGAGAAAATGATATTGAGAGCAAAGTTAGGCTAATCCAACAACAGTCAGTGGGGGCTCATTCCTGCAGCTACGCCCCTGTCTGGGCCCCTAATTGAGTCCATTGAGTGTGCGCATCTAAAAGCCTGACGGCGCCTTTTTGTGTGCAGCCGTCCGGCGGGTTGCTCAGCTCAGCCCTCACACGGTGACAGATAGCTGTCGGTCGGGACTGGGGGAAGGCTATCTCAGAAATAATCTGCCCACGCGTTAAGCTGCTTTATCCCCGCCAAGCCTCAGCCGGACAGAGACTGCTGCAGCCCCGTTAGCAGTCAGAGCGAGGTCGGAATTAGTGTGGGGGGAAGAAAAAAGTGAAACAGGGTGCGGAGACAAGTTTGAGAAATCTCTTCAGGGCTGGAGGAGTGTGTGCTCGGTTTGCAGCATACATGGAGACCTGACTGGGCTCTGACTCACAGAGCTGAAGCTGAACCTGCAGCTGTGTTCCGTCCGGGAGGCAGGAGGCGTAAAACAAGCCCACACTGGGAATTTAACCACAGCGACAGGCTGGCACCGGTGGTTCGGGCATGGACAACACGGGATTTTGGATATTCCTGATGACAACTTGTGTTATTCCAGGTAGGCACTTCTGTTTTTTTTTATTTTTATTTTTATTTTTTAAGCATCTGTTAAATAATAGTGATGGAACACTAGCAATGTGGATCCAGGTGAAAGACATGATTCATTTCTCTCTATCGAATCTATACCAATCACAAAGAAGCAGGACAGTAAGATTGTGCATAAAGAACAATTTAATATCACGAATATGTATGTAGTAAATTGTACACTAAGTGTATAAATTAGCGGGTAAACCTGTCAGTCTGACACATATATAGGTAATTTGAAGGTGGAGTTTTAGTTTAAGGCTTTTATTTTGCGAATTCATTTAGCACTTTCTGATAAGTCACCCTTCATAAATGATTAATATGTTGTAATTAATTCATGATTAATACACATTTTACTATTGTTTTCTGGATCTGTTTTAAGCCATTGATAAGGACAATTTATGGGCTGCCAAATTATGAAAAATCCCTTTGGATGATTGTCTGCAGGTACAAATGCTCGTGAGATTTTTCACAACCCCGCAACCCAAGAGTTCTTATTAATGCTTATAACTAATCTATGAAGCATCAGTAAATTATTTATAAAGTGTTCCTAAATCCTTCAAATTCATAAAAGGGTGCCTGATGAGCTTTTCAAAATTGATACCTAATTCTTGATGTAAGTTCATTCATGTATTTTCTTGTTGTTTTCACTAGAATTTGTCATAGTTATGTTTGCTGCTCAGCAGTTTTTCTTCATTCAGTGCAACTCAGAGCATCAAACTCCTCTCATCTGCATGTGCAAATGATTTAATCTCTGAAACTTCCTGACCTACTCCTCATCAGTGCACGAGTCAAATCAGACCATTTCAGTCAGACCGACAGTGCACAGTGCCAAAATAAACACGCCTGTTTGCAGCAGGTGCACTGGTGTAATCACACTAAGATGTGGCTGTCCCTTGCAGATGGCATCCCCACATCTTACTGTGTGTGTGTGTGTGTGTGTGTGTGTGTGTGTGTGCGCACTTGAATGAATGGACTAACTCTGGCCTCATTGTAACAGGTGCCGTTGTGTGATCACACTAAGCTGGGGCCAAATGTACAGCTGGCATCGGAGTTGTGTATATCAAAAAAGGGGGTTGGGGAGTGGTATGCATATAGTATTACGCAATGACAAAAGCAATTGTGGCAGTATAGGGATGTGTTGAGCTGCTGTGACATCTGCTGTGATTGCTTTTTTCACTCAGTCAGTGATAACCCCCCCCCCCCCCCGTGTATGTTGGGCAGTAATTTGCTGGTGTGCATACATGTGTGTATGTGTTATTACTGAGTGTGAGGCCGTGCCATGTGTGTAGGATTGTCATGCTGAAGGACAGAGCAGTGGATTAGAGCTGCACAGGGAGCAGGAAGGGTGTAACAACATGATCGCTGCCAAGTAAGTCTCAGCCTGGTGACTGTTGCTGCAGTGTATCTGTCGTCTCCTGGCTGGTGCAGACTCAGAGCACCTCCATAGGTCTGTTGAAGGGTGCCCCAGCAGGCTGATGAGAGAGCTGTCACAGGTAGTCAGTGATGTGTTTTCCACTTCACATAAAAGTTTGCAATCCTCCACTGCAGAAAGACACAGAAAGGGTTGACTGAGACTGACAGACAGGCGTCCTCATGAATTTTTTGCATAATCCACTGTCCACAGCTGGAACACACAGACGCTACCCCACAGAAATAATCCAGCACAAACACACAACCCTTCTGTCCCCGTCTTCGTCTTTTTTGTCTCTTTCTTTTTGTAGCTCTCTTCTACAGAGTCGTCCCATTTGAAGCTTGTTTTTTCCCTCTCAGTCCTCCACGGGCATTTTCTTCTTTCTCTCCATCTTCCCTCTCTCTTGGGTTTTTATTCTCCTCTCATGTCCCCAAAACACAGATGCAGCAGCAACAGTCATCATAATCCTGTGAGCTGCCCGCTGAACACCGGCCAAGTGCACACTCCACGTTCCTGCAGTGCCACAGAGATTACACACCCACACAAACATGCACATGTACATTTACCCACATGTGCACAGAGAGCTCAATCAGAAACAATGAGAGATTATAATCGATTCAGGAAAAAATGAGAGGAGGACAAGTGTTTTCTCCATTTCAATCAGGCAAAAATGGAAAGGAGCGCACATAATTTGGCAAAGTGGATGTTTTCAGTTGTTGGTAAAGTTGTTTGCTGTGCAATACTTTGGTTCAGAGCATTAAAGAGAGCTGCTATGTAGTGTAACAGCCTATTCACAGGTATACAGTCATGTCACAATCCAGTTGAACCTCCATTGCCGTCAGGCTCAACGTAGTTTTGCATCAGCACTTCAAGCATTGTGTGTGTTTTTGTGCGTGTGTGTCAGTTGGTCTGCGTCAGGCTTCCCTACATGTAAGTCACAAGGCCAAAGACACAAACACAGTGTATAATCCCCGATCAATCACAGATTTGATGGTCTAAAGATTAAACAGTTAATCTGTCCTCTCCTCTTTCTCTCTGTGTACTTTTCATTTTCTCGTCTGTCACATGGCGTCAGATTTTTAGTATCCGTGGCCTTCTCGTAGCCAAGTGAGTGAGGCTGAAGGTGGACGGAGTTTGTTCGGCCTTGAAACATCGCAGTTTAATGTGCTGATCTTTACTAACAGCACCACTGCAGATAATGATGTCAGCCTCATATTTTCAGTCTTAGACACATGCTTGTAATCAAACTGACTTGGTGCCAATGTTACAGAACAGCTCTCCGCTTTCTTTTCCAGTTTTCTATTAGATTTGGCCAAACACTGGCCTGTATAAATAAACTTTGGGATTTTTTCTTCAAATCCCTTTTTTTTATCCATCTTATGTGTGCAACATTTTCAGATTTAGGTTTCCTTGTTTGAAATTATTAAGACTAAATTAAAAAAAAAAAAAAGCCCTAATTCTGCCCAAATAACTATTGATTTGTGGCTGCTGATTATGGGGTCTTTTTGAATCTTGGTGTGTTTGTCTCAGGACACTGGTCTTAATTATTTGCCAGAACAGAACAGCTGAAATCAGTCAATGAGGGTTTTTTACTTAATATATATTTTTATCAGCTTATTTCCAAATCTGTAAACGAGGAAAAAATAAATCTTAAGGTACCTTTTCCCATCTTTTATCATACTAGCCTACGACAAAAGGGAAAACCACACAAACTCATTCACACACGAGAAAAGGTTTAAAATGACCTAATGAGTAAGAGAAAGAAAGACGGAGGATATCCACTCAGTATGTCAACAAAAAACCCAGCTGTGATGCTCTCGTTCTTCTTGCATGTTACACATTCAAGTGTGAAACAATGCTGCCATTGTTTTTGTTACCTTCCCATGGTCGTCTCTTGCCTGTGTGCTGCTGTTTATGGATTATTGTCCTGAGGACCGGTGAGGTCACTTCCCATACTCTAAACAATAGAAGAATGTGAATGGACACATGGTGGGAGAGATGTGGGCCAGTGAGATATGAATGTGTGTGTGTGTGTGTGTGTGTGAGTGTGTGTGTGTGTGTGTGTGTGTGTGTGTGTGTGTGTGTGTGGGTGTGTGTGTGTGTGTGTGTTTGTCACAGAGATAGGCACTCGGGCTCTTCTGCCCTCACCTAAAGCCCCTAATCAGCTCAGCAACAGAGCTCAGAAGGGGGGACTCTCAGTGGGATATGTGTGTTTGTGTGTGTGTATATGTGTGTGTGTGTGTGTGTGTGTGTGTGTGTGTGTGTGTGAAGGATAGTTCAGTTCAGACAGACACTAGACACAAGTGAAAAGTATTGTACGTCCCACTGGGCATGGTCTTTGGTTTTCCCATATTAACCGCGAGCAGAGAGAAAATCCTTTAGAACATCCTTTAAGAGAGTAGTTTGACATTTTGGGACTTATTTGCTTGGTTTATGAGAGTCAGATGAGAAGATTGGTACCACACTCATATCTATCCAATAAATATGAAGCTATCTTTGTGCTAAGCTAACGGCTGCTGACTGTCGCAACATATCATACTGATGTGAGTGGTTTCAGCCTTTTTAGCTTATTCCCCAAACTATTTCTTTAAGTGATGTCATCATATGTTTTATTCATCAGAGACACAGTAAAATATTCTCTGCAGATTATGAACATTATCCTGATCAAATTCTCAACAGTTTGACAGTAAACCAAACAAGTCATCTGTTGCTGTCCCCCCGAATGTCCTGTTGTAGAGTCACAGACGTTTCACCCTGAATCCAGACAGCTTCTTCTGTTCTGATGTCTAACCCCATCTACTACCAATTATGTTTATATAGATTTACTTTGCATCAGCTAATATCATTTCGAGGAAATGTAATATGCTGCCTTGGCTACATTTACCGGCAACATTTTGTTCAAATGGATTAAGTCTTGTAATGTAAACACGAAAAGCTATTTGGGTAAATGGTGAGAGGTCAACCACAACAAGGTCAGTGGACTTACGTCGAATTTAACATTTTACTGGTGAGATGAATCTCTACAGACGTGATGCATTTAATAAAGACTTTGTTTGGTCTGAATGTTATAAATCTGGAGAAATCTTATGAAAGAAAAGAGGGTAGCAGCCAGCTGCTACTTTAACGGACAAATAAATTTGTAAGAACTGAATCCACAATGTTTCAGCAAAAACATGTAATTGTAAGCTTTCCATACATACAGCAGGAAATGGACCATAAATTATCTGATGCAAATGCACTTTAATATCCTAAATGCTGTAATCTACTCTCACTGCTGGCCTTCTTCCTCCCCAGTGACCCACACAGACACACACAATGGTTTATAAAAGTGGGCGTGTAAAGCACAGTGAACTCGTGATCTAATACAAAAAACTTATTAATATAACAAAACACACATATGGCTCAGGTTGTACATGACATCATGTGAGGATGTTTTTCATATTTTTGATGATTGATGTTAGCAGGGCAGATGGGTCTTAAGAGGTCTAGAGTGCATGTTTGCATGCAGAGAACATGCACGAATATACTGTAAATTCATTTTTGCATATTAAATGCTTTTCCTGCAGATTTATATGAAAAGCCAAGACCAAACAAATCTATTAAGGGAATTAATGCATTCTCTTATCATCTTAATTTAATTGAGGCTCTGGTTTTCAGGTGATGGGAAACTAGGTAAGCACCAACATGTTGTGCTTTCTCTGTGAATCTGCGCATTCTGTGTCTCATAGATCAATGGAAAATAAATACCTAGATTCAGTCTGTCATCAGCTGAATTTGAATCTTGTGATTATTGAACAAGATACAGATTTTATAGCTCGATGTGACCCATGAAACCAGTAAAAACAGCAACATATTCTTTCAAATTTTGCAGGTCTTAAGTGGCGGCAAAACTTGCAGCTTTATGAGCACAGAGTGACCTTAGATAGCTTAATTCATTGTAATTTATAAGTATAGTCTTATGGGAAAATTGCTGATTTCTGCTTGATGTTTGACTTCTCTTTGTTTACCTGAAGTTGAATCTGCTTGCTTGGTGTACGCTGCATTTGAGTGCTGACTGACTTTCTGTTCTTGCACAGGCTCAGTCTGTGGCTGACCTTTACTTGGCTTATTGTTTAAGGGTTTTCTTATGTCGTTCAGAAATACGATGCGATTTCTAACATTAGATCCCAGGACTCCTTCTCCCTATCAGGTCATGGTCTACAGAATCTAAATGAACTTGTTGCTCTCTCTAGCATAAAGAAGTGCTTAAGTGCTTGTTTCACTGTCCAACTTTTGCAGACCTCTCTTGTTTGTCTTGAGTGTAATCACTAAAAATTAATTTGATGTCATTATTAATATTAGATGTTTATAAAAATAAATCCAATTTAACACAATTTTCCCCACTGATTCTGCATCTTTGAAAAAAGTCTGTTTCAAAGTCTTTTAAGTATAGAGGGGTCCTGAATTGTAATGCCTTGTAAGGCAAGACTAAAATCTAAAAGATCAATCCTAATACCAATAGATCAGTTCAGATCAGTTGAAAGAATCAGTGCCATGTGTTATACATGTCTTGGTTCTGATTGAAGTCTTGTTGCAGAGTTCTGAACTAGTTGGAGTCAAGCCAAGTCAAGCTGTGATGAAATAAAAGCATGGAGGGCTTTTTCAAAGCTGTAGTGTGAGGGAGAAGCCTTTTAATGTTGCTTTACTGAAAAGTATCTGAAGAAGAATCTGACTGAAGCAATGATTTCCCATCAGTTCGAGGGAGGCCCAATGTTGTGACAACAGATTTAACATTTTGAGTGAGGGGACCAATCAAGTTTGGGTCATACTGCATACTGTAACAGTATGGGCCAATTAAAGGTTTATCATATGTATGCTGGAGAAAATTTTAAGCACGTGCTTTTTTTTTTTTTTTTTTTAAACTAAGGCTGTTTTGAAATGTTCCTAGTTTCATACAATCATTGGGATTAAGTGAGAGGTGAAGCTGTATATTGTCAGCATAACAATGAGAAAAGATATAAAGAAACATTGTGGTGCAGGTGAGCAGAAAATTGGAACGGACCCAGAATTGACCCCTGGGGCACACCATGTATTAAGCAAGCCTGTCAGTAGAGTAACTGTAGGATGTACAGACAATTCTCATGGATAGTGACTGGGGAAACATATGTTGATTATTGTTGTCAGGGCTTTTTGCAAGTCATAGACACTAAACAACAAAATGTATCATTTGTAACTGCCCCAGAACAAAGCATGTAATCCTTTTTTTGTTTGTTCCCTCTAAAATTATTACATTATACCAAAAAATTTTCTGTGAGAACGTTTTATGACTATGATAAAAAGAGTACTAAGAATGAAGAAGAATGTTCACAATAGATAGTTAAAAAAATCTGGCACCTACACTTCCCACAATGCAACTCGAGTGCAGACAATTCGGTAAACCACTTGTAAACAAATTTTAATGTGTGAAATCGGTGGAGTTCCCCTTTAAGGTTTGGTTCAGTTTGGCACCAAAAGGACTAAGTTAGAGTTGGGAAAATGCATGGTTCAGATTAAAATGAAATGTTTAAAGAACCAGTGTTGACTTTCGGTACAAAACGGGAAGTAATCAGCGGTCTCCCATGTTGTAATGTGACGTTTTGTTGACCCATGAGTCATAATAAATGAGTCAGCTGCTAGAGGGCTTTGTAAACATACGTCATTTTGGGATTGGCATTGGCATTTTCTTACGAGTGCACTCTAAAAACTGAAAACTCTACACATTACACTGCATGGGGAAAAGTCTACATGTAGCATCCAGCCTACTTACAAATATGCCAGTGTGTCCATAAAGTATCACAAGAGAACATATCACAATACAATGTAGTATATACTGTATCCTCCTCTAATAATCACAGTTTCATCAAACCTTTCCAAATAACAAAACAGGAAGCTATTTTTCAGTTGTTGTGCATTGTGACCCAGCAGAAAGCTTCATGTTTGCTTGAGGAGGCTCTTACACAGCCCTGACAAAAACACTGGGTTGATAAAATACTGTTTATGGGTCAAAGCATTACTTCATGGTTAAGAGGACCCCGTCTGGGGGATGACCAGCTTTACTTTTGGTGTCTGCACCGTCAGCCTGGGGTGTTTTTAAATGGTTGTCTCTGTGATGGAGACTAGACGAAAGCATTGATGGACCGATCAATATTCCTCCATTATTAACATGGAAATATTGGACTACATGATGAACCATGAACTATGGCACCTTATTGCATCTATTTAAAAACAAAAATACAATATGTCAAACATGCACATCACCCCTGGCTAGGGGTACATTCACACTGTCTAATTCAGCATTGTACTCATATGATAACATTTCTATTTCCGTCTGGTTTGTGGCAGTAAATGTTTGAGAGAGGCAAAAGTAACCAGCTGAAGAAAAGGTATGCAGGTAAATGATATCTTATCTTATCTTATCATATATCATCTTTAGGGTCATACCCAAGGCCTGACAGGAGTGTCAGAAACCGCTGCTTCCATAATAACATTTATGGACAAAGGTTTTTGTGCATCACATTCATATTATTTTATATTTGCAGCAGTGGCTTTCATTTCCTGTTGTGAGGCTCTGACAAGATGCTAGGGAGCTCTTTGGGGTGGTCTTCATCAAAAGAGGAAGTGGGATCAGTTTCTTTATGAGATTAATGTGTAAAATTGATTAGATGTTGCAAAGCTTTTATTTTGGCATTATGAGTCAGTATTCTCTTGGTTTCAAGTTAGAGTTTCCAGTTTTAATAAAAATTCTCTTTAAAGACAGATATTCTGCCCCTATAAATAAAAAAAACACATTACAAATACATATAGCGAGAATACTTATATATCTTAGAGAATTTTAAAACAAAGCCATACTTCTTATAATGAGTAAATTGGCACCAGTGGGCATGTCTGAATGCATTTCCGTCTCTTCAGCACTTTCATGCTGTTTAACTGCTGCCACGGTAAGAGGAAGATGGGATTTGAAGCAGATTATTTATAAAAATAAAGGGATTTCTTCATAAACAACTGGCCATAATAAAGAAATATTGACTGGTCATATCTTAATCAAAGATGGTTGATATAATAAGAAAAATATTTACATAGCATCTTTCCAAAACAAGGCTTCATGAAGGTGTCAATCATAAAAAAACAACAAGAACAATATCACTATTATAGAATCTGCACTAAAACATAAAACATGATAAGAAATAAAACTAACGGTGTGGGAGGTAAGATAGAGGATCAGAGGAAGGTTAGACTATACAAGTGCATTTTAAGAAGAGACTTAAAGAGACAGACTAAGCCATCCCAATCTAATCCAGAGGCTGGGGGTCCTAATGGTAAACACTCTGTCACCTTTGTTTTTTTTAACCTGCATTTATGGACCACCAGGAAAGCAACATTTGAGGACCTCAGGGCCTGTGACAGCACATGTAGATGTAGTTTGGGGCCAGACTGTTCTGGGCTTTAAAAGTGATACGTCAAATTTTAAAATGAACTCTGAAAATCAACTCACCGGCAGCCAGTAAAAGGATGAAAGGATAGCTATAATGTGCTCTGGTTTTCTGATACCTTTTGGATTAGCTGCAGAGAGGAGAGAGACTTTTTGCTGCACACAGGAAAGGAGCGGCAATAATCTATCCATGATGAAATGAAAGCATGAAAGACTTTTTCAAGTTTTTTTTTTTTTAAAAGAGATTTTCCAAAGTTGACAAAAGCATCACTGTATGAGTGATTTGATATGTCTGAGATATTTAGCAGCGAAGCTTTCTGTGTGTGTGTGTGTGTGTGTGTGTGTGTGTGTGTGTGTGTGTGCGTGTGTGTGTGTGTGTGTGTGTGTGTGTGTGTGTGTGTGTGTGTGTGTGTGGAATGAGAGCAGCCATTGTTCTGACCTGTTTTGTTCAGTGTACCATCATTATTCGTTATCCTGCATAATGAATGACAGTAATTTCACTTTTCATGAACCTGCCAGATTAAATATGATACAACTTCAAGATTGGAAGAAGTATTCAGATCCTTTATTTAAGTAAAATTACTAAGAACACACTGTACAAATACTCCATTAGTAAGTAAAAGTATGTATGGTATGGGGTTATAATCAAGATAATGTACTCGTTAGAATTAAAAGTATTAAATACAGAGAAATGGCCATTGTTACTGACATTATTATACATACTGTTTACTGCTGGTTGAGGTGGAGCTTATTTTGAGCTATTTTGTATAGAACTGTAATGATTATTTTCATTATGGATTAATCTGTTGATTATTTTCTCAATTAATCAATTGATTGTTTGGTTTGGAAAAATTCTGAAAATAGTGAGAAATCTTTTCACTGTTGCCCAAAGCCCAGAGTGACACATTCACAATACCTGAACCAACAGTCCAAACCTCCAAATTAATAAAAATAAGTTGAAATTACTGAAAGAATATAATAGAAAAACAGCAAATCCTCAAATTTGAGAATCTAGAACCAAAAATTTTGGGGCATTTTTAAAAAAAAAAAAAAATGATTAACAGAATAGCTGCAAATAAAGTACAGTACTTCAGTAAATGTACTTAGTTACATTCCACCACTGTGTTACAGTGTATCTGACCAATACAAGTAAACGCACGTGACTGGTGTACACTGAGGAAGTGGGTGTGTGTCTGCTGTGGATTTGTTAAAGGGGATCAGTAAGTCAGTGGGAAGAGTAACCAAACAAATCGTGCTTATTTATACCTCACTCTAATCCAGGACCTTTGACCTCGGCTCACCTCTCACGCTGCTGAACTGTATCACCTTTGACAGCTCAGCTCGCTTTAGCAGCTCAACATGCTGTGCTGACTGTGAACAGCTTAGAGCATGCCAGTCTGATGCTGCCAACATGTGCACATTTGTGTGTACGTGTGTGTGTCCAGCATAGGTGAGCGTATTTTTAAGTCTTTTTTTTTTTTAACTCTTGTGTTTGTCTTCCAGGAATAAATGGCCAGACTGTGGAAATGGATGATGGGAAATCGGGTTATGCTGGCTCAAAGGTGGATCTTCGCTGTCGGTTCATCAACAGCTTCCCGCCTGTCAAAATCTCGCAGGTATTCAGTCGTCTGCCTGAACACGTGGTATACACCCAAGTTTATAAACTGTATATATTAATCAAATATAATAAAAATTACAAAGGCAACAATTATACATAAGCATATTCCACATAAGTCAGCAAAAACAATTAAAAAACATGGATATTTTCAGCTTTCAGACTGATTTCTTAACTTGCCATGAAAGTTTACTCAAAGCAGCCATAAGCAATATTTTCTATCAAATGACAACATGAAAACAATGTGACATGTGAAATGGGGCAAGCTTCATGATGAACCTCCAGAAAATGATTCTCCAAATCTGCAGCTCCCCTCGTCTTTATAGAACCTTATAATAACTTTTTGTCCGCAGCAGGCTTTGTACAACCCACTGTACACCACCTGCTCAGCACCAAACTGCAGATGGACACAGTAAGCAACTAGGTGGTGCACATAGTGGAGCATTTAACAGCTACAGAGCCAGATATTTCCCCTGGGAGCTGGGACGAGATAAAAGAGTAAATGCTGAACTTGTGTCTGCTGCTTCCAACTGAACAAAAAACTCACTTATTGCATTTAATAAAGGAGGAGGAACCAAGGGAACACCAGGAGACTTTTTCAGGAGAATCCTGATTCTCTTTCCATTGATAAAGATTACATAAGATTCAACTTTATTGTCATTGTCAGAGTGCAACACAGAGACAACGAAATGCAGTTTAGCATCTAACCAGAAGTGCAAATAGTCATAATATCCAAAAATATAAATACATACAAGTAGTGTAAGTGGCATGAGGCATAATACATAGTAGACTCAAGATCCCCAGTGAAATAAGCAGCAATAAGGGGGAATGGAGGGAAAACTACTGCATGTGTCCTTGAATCCAAAATATTTAAATTCAAAGTTCTAAAAACCTGCTGTAGACCATCTGCTCAGCAATTAACAGCAGACACACTAAGTTAGCAACTAGCTGGTGAACATAATGGAGAACTTAGCAGCTAAAGAGACAGATATTTCCCTCAGGAGTTGAAGGAGACCAAAACAGAGCTAAAAAAGAGGGAATATGTTCGCCAGGTGGCCAGAAACACGACTCCAATTACATGCTAATGTTGCTCTGTCACTGCTGGATGTGTAAATTCAACTTCAACTTAAAAAAACATAAGCCAGCTTTGATTTAAACTCTAATTTGATATCTACAAAAACTTCTCGATAAACAGAGGCCACATTCAAAAGCATCAGACGTGTCACAGGAAGGAAAGTCACAGTCTAAATTTTACATCCAGGACACATAGAAATACAATGTACAAATTTGAGATCCATGTAGACCCAGATATCCTAGAACAACCAGTATAACACTTAATCCACCGTTCTTTCTCAAGGTAACATGGCAGAAACTGGTGAATGGCACTAAGCAGAACGTGGCCATCGCTAATCCCTCCCTGGGTGTGTCCGTGGCCCCGCCCTATAGGGACCGTGTTGCCTTCAAGAATGCAGCAGTGAGGCGACGGACTCCAACGCTTGAAGACACCACCATCACCTTCTCCGGGCTCCGCCTCTCTGACGAGGCCACATACATCTGTGAATACACAACGTTCCCCGCAGGGAACCGAGAAAACACTGTGAACCTCACTGTATATGGTAAGGTGATGTGTGATCGTCTGACCTTTAAGTGTAATACAGGTGCATTACTCATGTACGACATGCTGAATGCAAAGTTAGAGGTTTGAAGCAATAGAGAGGGCGATTTGTTTAAAAATCTTTGGTTATGTTATTGATAATATCGTCCAGTCCAGCAGAGACTCTGGGAAGTCACTGCTTCGGGCCAAAGATTACTGCACATGATAAACAAATTAACATGCTTTAAAATCATTTTAATGCTGATGCTAACTCAGTGCTTTTCTTTGTTTTTATCCCCTCAGTTCGCCCAACAACTCAGATGAGTCTGTCCTCGCCGACGCTGGTGGCTCGTTCATCCAATCTGAAAACACCTGTGGCCACCTGCATCTCAGCCAATGGAAAACCACCCGGTACTATCAGGTGTGTGTGTGTGTGTGTTTATGTTTGGCTCACTACAAATCATCTAAGTTACATCTACATGACTCTGTGACACGCATTCCTTGTTGACGTGAGCAGGTGGGAGACAAGGGTGCCGGGGGAAGTGACCACCCGAGAGTACAGAAACTCAGATGGGACGTTCACCGTTCAGAGCGACTATATTTTGGTGCCCAGCAGAGAAACACACAAGGAGACACTCACCTGTGTCACCACCTACAACGACGAGGTCTTCACCGACAGCGTCACCCTCGATATTCAGTGTAAGTCTTCTCACATACAACAATAAGTGCATAACTACACAGGTAAAATAAAGCACACAAGCTAAATTACAAGCTAAATTTCTGTTATTGTGTGTTTGTGTGTGCACCAGATGAGCCAGATGTTTCAGTGGATGGGTTTGATGGAAACTGGTATCTGAACCGAGAGAACGTCCAGCTGAGCTGCCAAGCTGATGCCAACCCCGCCGTCTCTCTGTATCAGTGGAGACTGTGAGTACAACTCTGTGTTTCACTCATATTTCCAGTCAAAGATAGGCCACCTCATACAGTGCATCAAGCGGGGTGTGATGGGTCTTTAAAATGAGGAACATAGAAATAGGTCACTTAAAAAAAAATAGAACAACATCTGGTGTCTCTTCATTGATTGTGTTGAGTCTTAAGTATTATTTTCTTTATATTCTGCAGGATTAATGGCTCCATACCGAGCAGTGCTGAGATTCGAGACAACGTTCTAACCTTTAAGGGGCCGGTCACGTATGACGTGCAAGGCACCTACGTGTGTGATGCAACCAACAGCATCGGGACACGCTCAGGCTCTGTGGAGGTCAGCATCATAGGTACGTTTCCCAGGAGAGTCTGGGGTCACCTGATTTGATGATAACAGCAAATTGGAAGGATAGGAATGTGTTTTTACTGAGATGTGTGTGTGTGTGTGTGTGTGTGTGTGTGTGTGTGTGTGTGTGTGTGTGTGTGTGTGTTATCTCTGTAGAAAAGCCACTGCCACAGATTGCAACAGGTGATGTCATCAGTGTCATTGCCTTGTTACTGGCTGCTGGAGTGCTCATGGGCATCACTATCACAGTCCTGGTGCTCAAGATAAGAAGTAGAAAAGACAACTCCTCGTACGTAAACAGTCCATTATCCCTCCATTGCCCAACATGCTTTGGACCCTCTATTAACATCCATCTTTTATTCTGTTTTCCTCTTTGATCAGAAGTGACTCTCCGTCCAGAAAACTGTCCCAGCCGATAAGGAAAAGACCAGGAGATGACATCCAGGTAACATATGTGTTGTGTTTGTAATTTACCAAACAATTTTCCGATGATTTTCTACTTGAGTACTGGTATTGTTGCTAATTTTGATCCGTCTTTAATATATGTCTCTCACTTCTCCACAGCATTCAGGACGATTTTATGAAGAGCTTCCAAACACAGCAGACTATGTGAGCTACAGACTAGCCTGTAACAAGGAGGACTACCCGGAGCCCTACTCCCCTCCCATCAACCCCCCTCTGTCGTTTCTGCCCCAACACCCCTACCACTCCTCACAACCAACCACTGCAACCAACAGCAGCAGCAGCACCACCACATCCAAAAACACCTTCTCTCCTCCTTCACACACCACGGCCATTTTTAAATACCCCTCAGTGCAGGGCCTGTCCTCTCCTCCGCCAGGAGTGGCGGCGTACACTTTTCCTAAAGAGCAGTACGTCTGAACTATGTTACAAACTGAAACCTCTCCAGTGAGTTCAGATGAAACAACCCGATTTAAACCCAAACCTTTCCCAAGAAGAGGTTGTTGTTTAACCCTGGACTAGCAGGCAGTGTCTCTGCACTGTCTGCACCATTGTGAACGGCTCTGGAAGTCAAAGGACATTGCAGCTTTTGTTTTTGGACTTGGAATTTAAGTCCAATCTTTTGTCTTTTATTGTGTTATCTATTGTTTGAAAAGGGAAGATTGTTGAACCATGTTTCATATACTTGCCAGCCAGTTTAAGTTTTAGGATAGATGAAGGTCAGGTTCAAGGTGATTTGACTGTCATTGGAAAAATTCATATTGCATGGGTGTATTATATTTGGAAAATACTGAATGATAGGATTATCTCTTGATGTCCAATGTCGTTGACCCCCTTACTTTATTCTCTATGGTATAATTTTGTAAAAAAAACAAAAAAAAAAAACAAAAAAAAAACAAAAAAAAAAAAACCCAACAACAAAAAAAAAGGAGAGAGACAGAAAACAAAAAATGACTATAGTTTCCTATTTTGTGTGTATGCCCACTCTCTGTATCCTGTGTTGAACACACTCCCTTTGCTGAGAAAAAGCAGACCTCACCTTTCACTTTTACCTCCTGATCTGATGTAACACTTTTACTGTGCTTGTGTTTTGTATCATTGATGTTTTTCTTTGCAAAGAAAAGCTAATTTTTATTTACTGAAGACATTTTTTGTGGACTTCTGAAAATTCTGTTTTTATTTGTGGTATCTGTGGGTTTTAGTATTCATTGACACTGGTTGTTGGATGAGCCTTGAATTTTTAGCATTTCAATAAAAATCATTACGTTAACTTGTGTGAACTTAAACTCTTCTACTCTTTCTTTGCAATGCAATATGCATGAACAATTAAAAGTCTGGTTAGGTGTGTTTTTAGACATGTTAGCCTCATGGCATAGCGATGTTGGGTCCCCCATTTTGGTTCATACTGAAATATTTCAACTGTTAAATAGATTGCTGTGAGATTTTGTACTGATGTTCATGACCCCCAGACTGGTGATTCCCTGATTTCTTCCGGTTGGTCAAAGTTTTTATTTATCCTCCTCTAATTAGCAATTGTTAGCATGCTAACACACTAAACTAGGATGGTGAAATGGTAAACATTACACCTGTAAAATATCAGCATGCTAGCACTATCCTAAGTACTAAGTACAGCCTGCAGAGCTGCTTTTAGAATTATTATTCAGTATTATAGTTACTAATTTTTGCGATCAGAAAACCGTAACTGTATTAAATGTAATCTGTTACTCCCTGACCTAGTTATGAGGTCACACACACAGTTCACCACAGTGGATGTACACAGCGTCTGAGGAGAATCTAGCTCTTTGCATTGCAGCCTGGATCCTCTCATTTAAAGGGGATATTCTCTATGTCCTGTTGACTTCTTCAAAAAGGAAATAAAGAACATTTAAGATCAATACATTCACCTTAACGTAGTCAATAATGCGGCTATACTTTAAGCAATCTGAAAACAGCTGTTTGAAACAATAAACTCTAGAGACCTGACTGTACAGCTCAACCACCTCTGCGTCCACACATAGAAATGTGCCCTGATATATTTCATACATGCTCGTTTTAGAGTGCTCTTTGTGTCTAAAACTGCTTTTGTGTGCTGCTGAACTCTCTAACAATGAATTGCCAACTCCCCAAGCAAACTAGCAGCTGGAGCTCACATGGGGCGTTCACAGACTTTCCAGCCTTGATGTTCAGCTTGAGCTTCAGCTGCTAGTTTGGCATGCCTGAGCTTCAATTTTTCACATCCTTTTCTCTTCAGTTGCATTTTTCCATTTTTCATCTTCATATAATCTTTCTTTACTTTTTGAAGTGAAAAAAATCAGAAAGAAAAGGACTTCAAGTTGCATTTCAATGTGATAAACAGCTGAAGAGAAATATTTTTGCCTTGATCTTCCAACCTATTATTGTATTTTTCTTTGTGTATTATTTTTCTCTGGATACAGATGACAAACTAAACCCTTCTACCTGTTTAGGTTCTGCTGCCTTTCAATCCTCGTCTCTGCCAATTTACGAAAACTGATCTCCGTCCTGCATTCATTCATGACATTCATCTCACATTACACACCCATGGTTCCACTTGGCAGTTTCTCCTTCTCTCTTTCTCTTTTATGAGCATAGAAACTCACAATAAGATTCCTTAAAAACCATAAATAAGAATAACTGATCAGCCTCTCATTAACTGGACCATAAATGGTGGCCTGCAGAGTGTCGAGATCACAGCAGGAAACACAGACCATCATTGCACGATGCCAGATTTATAAATCTATTTTAATCCTAATCCCATCAGTAGAGTTTACTCTGCTTTCTGGTCCTCATATGACCTCTGAAATTAAAATCTGGAGCCTCTAATTTTACAACTCACCCAACAGAGCGAAATATAGTCTGATGTTGCTGTACCTAAATAAATGAATGCTTTAGCTAAGCTCATCATCATCCAATTTAAATCTTCTGCTGTTTTTGTAGCCTAACAGACCTCTTTGTCCTTAAGCTTGTACTGAAACAAACAACAGGCAAAGAAAATCTAAGAAGATACAAACCCCTTTAAATTCCCCGTTTTTCATCTGTCTTTTTTGTGTGCATCCACTGTAAGGCTGTCTGAAATGATGACTTTCTATCTGCATGAAACATTCATCAGCATTCCCACATTTATCACACAACACCAGTTTGAACAAGAGAAAAGGACTGAAAAAAGTCACTTCAGAGTTGACTGCTGAATTAAGAGATTTAGGTGCAGATTACATGACAGGCCTGTGTGGAGGAATGTTCATGTTTAGACCCTGAATGTGTGTGTGTGTGTGTGTGTGTGTGTGTGTGTGTGTGTGTGTGTGTGTGTGTGTGTGTGTGGAAGGCTAACCTGTGCACCCATGCATCTGTCTTGTATAATAGATGAGCTCAGTATCGCCGAGTTATTCTAACCCCGCAGGAGAAAGAAAGAGGGATAGAGGGATAGAGAGAAAGGAAAAATGCATGAATAATTGAGTGCAAATCAGTTTAGTGACCCTCCGTCCCTTCCTACTCTCAGTCTAATGAAGTTGGTGCCTGCGTCCGGATTCTCCAGGAAACTTGTGGATCGGACAGAGGAAAAGACGGGGCCTCAGGCATCAGAGGAAGGCTGAAGGCAGTTTTTGTGGTTTACCTTTTGATCATCTGCATTGCAGTTTTGTTTTGTTTTTTGTTTTTTTTACATTAAAGAGGTTGTTGGACTGAGGATCATCATGATACCATGGTGGCCCAACTGCTAGGGCTGGCCTTTCTGTTTCTACCTACCAGCCTGGTCACCTTTACAACATATGGTAAGTCCAACATGTTTTCATTCATTTACACTAATCTGAGCTGTAGTTCAAATGAGCTTTTCTATATCACATAATTTGAATGGTTAATGCGTAATTTTAAGAGGAACTGCTTATAGGGCTGAGCAAAAATTCTTTATTATTCCTTTTCTTTCAGTAGAAAAGCTGTAATTCAGCTCTAAAAAGTATAGTACAACAGATACTTGATATTGTAGTTCCATAACAATATATCAGTGAATGTATATATATGTATATAAAAACATGTAACAGAAACGTTGTGATGATGAGCACTTAAATTTGTAATTGCGATATTTACTGAGTGGGAAATTTTACACTTGAAATCTAAAAATTGTCCGTGTTCTTTGGCGTAACAATGAGTACACTGTTTCTAAATGTCCTCCAACATGTCTTGGGCTTTTCTGTCCTCCAATTTCTTGTCACTTACCGGCCAACACATACCAGTATATCTGCAATGAGCTAATACTGACATATATATTGGTTTGGTCAATCTATTGGTCTAATTGGACTAAGAAAATTATAAATAACAACCTAGAGCTATAGAAATGTTTTGTTTCACATGCGTGAGGAGTTTTATCTGATGTAATGCATAACATGGAACATTGCACTGAAAGTCAGTTTGATTATTTCATTTGTGATTTTCCACATGCTAAAATATAATTATCAATTGGAGAAGATTTATACCAATATTGTGACATTTATTTCAACCACACCTGCCATCTGTAACTGCTGGCTATGTTGTCTGTGAAATGATAGCAGAGAGAATAAAGTGAGTTGACAGATTGAGTATGGCTGGAAATATAATTGGACTAATCCTGTTATCTGTTTTCGAATCCCTTATCAAACTATGGCAGTGTGTCTGGAACTTACAGTGTAATCCATCCTGTAACTGAACCCTGGCAGGGTACATGACACTACCATCTCCTTTTCCTGCACGCACACACACACACACACACACACACACACACACACACTCAGTTTGCATGCATGTTTGTGTATCCTCTCCCTCAGCCGTGCAGATCAATCACAACTGGGAGGTGGTGTACCAGGACACCAGTGTGTATGGAGTGGTGGGCAAAGCGGTGATCCTGGAGTGCGGTGCCACCTTACCTGACATGTACATATGGAGCTTCACCAAGCCCAGCACTGAAGCTATAAAGGCTGTGGTGTATGATTTGGGGAAAGGAACGAGGATCCAGAAGCTGGCCGAGAGGCTCGGAAAGCTGACGGTCATCTCAAACAGCGCAGCTGTGAGCATTGAGAAACTGACTCTGGACGCGCACGGCCTGTTCACCTGCCAGGCCTTCTATGACATAGAACGGGAGCCCAAAGTCTACTACTACTACGTGCACCTCACTGTCCGAGGTAAGACTTCCTGTACTCAGGAGGGGACCGTTGGTGGTGCTGAGGTGGTTGTAATACTAACATGTATCCAATACTCAAACTTACCTTGACAACACAAACATATCTATGCCATTTACAAACTGCAATTGGTGACTTTTCAGGAAACACATATGCCGATACTGATGTATCTATGATAAATGGCTAAATGACAGATTTGGTTTAGTCTGCACAGGATGAAAAACCTGCTGAATATTGTTGATGTTAGTTCCAGTTTGTCGACACAAACAGCATTCCTGGGTAATTACAAATTTGTATTTTACAACTACAAACCTGTTCCAAAACCAGAGGCAAATTAAATCAGTGTGAAACGTCCTTGGACAAACACTTCATTTTGACTTTGTCTTGAATACAGTTCCCGTCAGTAAGCCTTACCTCCTGATGAGTGATGCATCCCCAGTGGAAGGATCTACAATGTGGATGCGCTGCAATCTGGAAAATGGGACTGGGCCGATCCAGTATGTGTGGAAACATGAAACCCGCAGCGGCAACGTCTCAGTCTTTGCACAGAGCAACACCAGTGTTATCAACGTGACCGACGTCAACCGCAACCACACTGGCTGGTACCGCTGTGTGGCCAGCAATGCCGTCAACAGCGAGAGCTCTAACCGGCTATGGCTGGACACCATCTGTGAGTATTTTTGGGGTAAGATTTGGGTTTTATATGGTCATCAAATATTTGTACAAGGTAAAAGTGTTTTGAGATATTAAGTAGTAAAAAATATAAGTCCTCAAATATTCTACTAAAACCATGGTAACAATTTAAAGGTCCAGTCATCCAAAAGCAGGAGCTGCAGATGAGCATGTATGACTTTTCTGCTTTGATGTCTTTTCCGTTCTTGTCTTTGGCATTTAGTGTGTGAGTAACCAATGAATTGCGAACACATGCATCTTCGGCATTTGTCCCGCTCAAAGAAAATGTCACCATGTAACATGTCTTGAATGATGAGTCTGATAAACCATTAGTCACACTCTTTCATGTTTTAGTCAGCAGTCAGCTATACTTCTGATTTCTGCTTATTCAAATTCCTCCTCCTCTGTTCTCTTGGCATTTGAGAAACATGTTGTATTGTTTGTATTTCCAAAACTTGCTTGTATTTTATATGCTAATGTCATATCAACCATTGAAGACACTGGGGTCATGAGTGTTGATTAGACCATTAAAAACTTAGTTTAAGTGGATATTTTGGAGGCTTGTTCAAGTATTTTTGGACTCTATATTTAAATTTTGTTGCTTTTCAACCAACTAAACACTAAGAACTCTATTTTTTCACCATTCATCTTTTCCTATGTTTTAAAACGCCTTAAAACTTGGCTTCAAATCTCTATAATACATAATATTGAAAAAGAAATAAGCAAACAATAGGCTAGACACTTAGGCCTTATTTATGAAGAGTTTAATGTTCATCCATTTCATCAGGACTTTTTGGTTGTGGTTTGATTTGGTTAAGATTGATTATGTAGTAATGTGTTCGACAGCACTCTTCACCACCATCATTAAAACTCCTAATGAGGGAATATCTTTTGGAGAATGGTGTGCATTACAGTTCAGTTTCAGTACTTTCAGTCTATCGAATTGAACCTGATCTGCTGGTTGGTTGGTTGGAGGAGACCTAAAAAAAATAAAATAAAATGAGAGTGAATGTTAGACCTACATTCATCAGACGGTCAGACACACAACTCCAAATGAATGATAATGTTGCTCCGTAACCATTGGATGTGTGGATAAGGGCTTATTCACAACAAGCTGGAGCTTTTTGTGGGTTTGACTACCTGAGCTGTAGTGACAGATTGTATGAATGATGTACGATTGTTGAGGGAGATGTCTCACTTTAAATTTTCGTTCTTAACAGACTAATGTGAGGTTGCTCAGCTGTGTATGTAACATGTCCTTCATATCTTGAGTGCATTCGTGTCCTCTCTCCTCAGTTGGCCCGGACATTCCTCAGATAGATGTGACTCCGTACAGTATGACAGAGAGGGGATATTCAGCCCTGGAGAGAGAGACTGTTTCTTTACTGTGTCAAGCTCAGTCCAACCCAGCCAGTCAGTACGTCTGGTTCTACAACAACTCCCAGGTCTACACCGGACCGCAGTTCACCATTACCAAGATCCTCCGCATGCATACTGGCGACTACGCCTGCTTGGCGCAGAACACCTACCTCAACACCCGCTCCAAAAAAACCATCAGCCTGACTGTCTACTGTGAGTCTGACCTCTGACCTTGGACCATGCCATCAGTCTTCCTACTACCTCTGTGAACCTCTCAACTCAGTCCTGACCTGTGTTCTTCTGTCTTGGTGCTGCAAATGGCAAGAAGGTCAAAAGACTGTGATGTGATTAAATCATCCAGATTTGACATTTATGGTTCAAGACTGAAAGAACACAAATCCAGGATCTTATCACCTTTGATTTTCATCTTCATTAAAAGTGAATCTCTCCTACTACAAATTCAACTCCCTGACCATCTCACTCCCAACTAAACCTCCCCTGCTTTCAGTGTGATGCAGAAACCTCCTTTCTTCCTCCATTCAGTACCTCTCATATTTCATGCTCCGTATTATGAACTCTTACACTCACACACCAACACACCACAGCAGAGTGTAGACGTGCTGCAGACCTATTCTCCTGTTCGGGCCATCTGGGAAGTTGATGGGACTCTCTGACAGGTACCTAGCTGTGATGTCACAGCCATGGCAAGCGTTGGTTGGCTAGAAGGCCGGGTGCTTGTCATTCTGCTCTCCTGTTTGGTTTTGCTGAGTTTTTGCAGTTCTGCTTGTCACTAAAACAATGCCAAAGAGAGATAGAGATGGTGTTTAATGTTTCACATTAGAAATACAGGCTTTGTAGGACTTGACATTCCATTGTTTACCCAGCTCTATCACCAAAAAAAAAAAAGCTTGCAAATAAAAAGATGAAGATATTTAATCAAAACCATATTTCTTCTTCTGTGATTTAGGTAAGATAAATCATACCCAAAATCCTGAATAATGTAGCCCCACAGGCAATTTCTCTGTCCCTGATGACCTCACGTAGCCCCCACTTGGCACATCACTGCCTCGTTACGCTGTATCTTATCCCCACAGACCCACCCGATGGTTCACCTTCCTGTTCTGTGGAGCCGGCTCTGAACCACACCTCTCTGAGACTGCTCTGCTCCTGGCCCGGTGGGTTCCCCTCCCCTTCCCTCCAGTGGACTCGAGACCTGAAGCAAGTGGGACACAGCGAGGCAGACACAGGGCAGCAAACAAATCCACTGACCAACACTGCCATCTTGCTGTCGACCGAAGGCCTGAATTCCAACCTCAGTGTGTTTACGTGCATGGGTTCACATATGGCGCTCAAACAATCAACAATGTGCAGCACACGCACATGTAAGATAGAGAAAGACAAAGATCTGTACCCTCACTGTTCTCCAAACCTCTCACTTAAACCTCTTCTCCTCCACCAGATATCCCCCCTGCAGAACCAGTGTGCTTTGCCTATGTGACTAACAACAAACAGTATCTGATGCTGTCCTGCTCCTGGGATGGAGGGGCCCCAAAAGCCTTGGTGTGGTGGGAGGGCCCAGGTGGCCAAGGCAAAGGCGGGGAACAAAACTCCAACATCCTGGTCCTTCGCTATGGCACCGCCCGCAATGGGAAACCCTACACCTGTCATGCTAAGCATCCACTCCTGGTCCAAACCAAGACCTGCAAGCTCACACTGGGTCAGTGCACATTGTCAGATCCACCTTACAACAAAGAGCAGATATGATTTATGAGCTGACTGATTTATATGTTGTCATCTGTAGAGGCTCCTGTATTGCTGACGCAGCGCAGAGTTGTGTCTGTATACGAAGGGAGTGATGTCCAGCTCACCTGCAACCTGAGGACCAACTACCTTCCGGTCAATGAAATCACCTGGTTTAACAATCAGGGTGTGGATGTCCGAGACACCTCAAAGTACACACTGCTGCGAACGTCTGCATGGGCCAATCTGACTGTGAGAGACACACATGAGACTCAAGACAGCGGCGAGTACAGGTGCTCCACTTCCAACGCAGTGGGAGGAACTGAAATCAATGTCACCTTAGTGGTCAAAAGTAAGATTTTTTTTTCTACTTATATCTGCTCTATCTTAGCTTAGCATAAAGACTGGAACCCAGAGACAACAGCAGGCCTGGTGGATATAAGTATCAGTCTGTTTATGGGCCTGGGAGTATTGACTTCCTCTAGTCTTGCCAGGCAACCAGCAGAGACTGTTCGGATCAAACTTTTCACATCCTTTATTTCCATTTCAACAAGTTGGCAACCCTGAATGCTAACATCAGCAAGAGTGCAACAATGCTAACAGTGACAATGTTAACATTCTGATGTTGCAAAGGTAGTAACCTCTTCATGTTCACAATGTTTAGGGTGTTAACATAACAAAAGTTGCTAATTAGCATTAAACTCAACATTTAGGAAGGAATGTCATCAGCTTTGTGGATAATCGGTGATAAAACAAAATACTGGACAAGTGAAAGTTTTGATCTATGGTGGCACAAGACTAAAATTCAGGGTATCACAATCATTTACAATCCATCCTGAGGGACACGAATGGGATGAACAAAATTTCATGAACTAATCTAATAGTTGTTGAGACATTTCACTTTCAAAAACCATAAATGTGAACCTCATTGCAGCACTGGAGGAAAAGTCACCAGCATTCTGTATAAAATTTCATGACAGATCATGACCAGCTGAAGTGTATATTTCCATCTGAGTGTATTTTGCCTCTTTATCAGGGCACCCCATGCCACCCAATGCGACCCTGGTCAAAGTGGTGTACAACAGCCGACTGCGTAATGAGGTGGAGCTAGAGTGGCAGGTCGAGAATGAAGAAGAAAGAGGCTGGACAGGTTTCATCCTGGAGCACATATGGGTGTCAGAACGACCAGGGAGAAGAGGCAGCAGCAATGATTCAAAGGAGAGACTGGAGGAGAGGATCGGTCCACCAGTCTGGTACCGTAATGTCATCCAGGACCCAGAAGTCAGGAGTCACACAGTAGGGAGACTGACACCGTCCGTTACCTACCAGTTCCGCATCATACCTGTCAACCACCGTACCCTGGGACACCCTTCTGCAGCAAAGACTCCAGGTATAGCAAGTGAGCAGAATGAGGAAAGTGTGATCAGATACAAGACTTTTGGCAAGAGAGAACTGAGCAAGTACAGGAGCTTGAGTTAGGGGTGTCTTAACAAACAGATGATAACAAATGGGTAAAGGCAGGAGAAACATGTAATGTGAAATTCTAAAAGGTGGCAGGTGAGTTAGGTGATTATTCAAACATTGATGGTGCTTATGTCTTGCTCTGATTGCTGTTTAAATGACAGTCTAACATTTTTGTTTTTCTTTTTTTTGTTATCCACTTAGGTGAAAGACTCATACACAAACAAAAAACACATACAAACACACTTTCCACTCACTTCCTCTTTACCTACTGTCCTACTTCTTTCCTTTCCTTTAAGTGTGCTTCTCATAAATTCTTTGTGTTAGTTTTGTGCCATGTAAAGTAGGATTTGATTGCTGTTACCAAGCCAGCGGCCAGAAGTGACAATTACAGGATAATGGTAATTGCTAAAACAAAGTGTAGCAGTACCAGGAGTAAAAAAAGTTTCTAGTATTAGCCACCATAAGCTTCTGGCCACACCAAGTACAGCGGCAGCAGTTTAAATGCAGCAGAGCATTTTGAACTGAGCAAGGATGTGTTTTATTACTGATGCTTCAACTTTTTATTTGTAAGAGTAAGAATGTTTTATTTCCTCCTTCAAAAAGCTACACCGTTTTGCTTTAACATAATGCTGAGATGGGTTGAGAACCACTAGAGGGAGGTGAAACACGATGAAAAATAATGTGAGGCATCTGTCAAGTGCAGCTACTGTCTGTTTTGTCAGAGGTGTACTATTTTGCGATGTGTAACTGTGATGTGTTGCAGCGGAGCCACGCTACAATGTGTACCCTGCTGTGATTGGAGCAGCTATAGGTGGGATGCTCTTTGCAGCCATCATCACAGCGCTGCTGCTCGTGTTCATAATCCGCAACCGCAACAACAATCCTCGTGAGTCATGCACAAGCACCCACATCCTAATGACTTGAATGATAAAGCCATTGTCCTTTTATGTTGCATTAATATTCCATGTTTCTCCCCCCAGGACTACATGACATGCTGTTTGGTTTGTGAGTATCTGTGTTATTGTCTATGAAGATATATATATAACAAAAGGAATGAAAAAAATGCTGTCATTGAAGAGAGGGCATTAAAACGGTTTCTTCTTCTGGTGCGTCCAGGCAGCACAGCCAGTCGAGGGAAAACATCAACTTACCAGAGGATGAAGTAGTAGCTGGGTCAGAGGGAGGAATAGAGGAGATTGGTGGATCAGCCAGTCCAGGCAAGATGCACCCACATAAAAACAGTCATTCATGCAACCTTAAAGCTGGATTATACTTGTCAACGGTTACCACACTCATTTGGACACCCTTAATCTAATATGCTCTCTCAACCTTAAGTCCAACTGAAATTAAATTGCATGTTTCTTTGAGAAAAAAAAAATCGGAAGTAAAAGGTTTATGTCTTTTATTTCCGTAATGGCACCCTCTGTCTTTGTATTAATGCATCTCTAAACTGTTCTTCGTCTATGTAGGTGAAAAACTTGTTCATACAGAATCTTACTTTGAAAGTCATCTGTGTTCATGTAGACCTGAAGTCATCCTGTCCGCTCATCAGATTTTATGAAGAATCTCTTTCAAACATCAGCAGCATCACTTCAAATCTTATTTCTTGTCTGCCTGATTCTGAACCTCAACACTGGTCATTTCCAGGTCCAACCATGGCTTTACCCCGGGCATCTTCACCCCTCACCACCTCACCCCTGAGTGCCACCCCCACCACCACCAGCCAAGCCCCTCCTCCTGAAGACGATAATGAGCCTGTCAGTGTCACCATCACTGTCAAGGCTACAGGCTCATAATCTTAACACAGCCTGCTTCAGTTACAGTTTAACCTGGAATTAATGTTTCTTTAGACAGTAGACAATTTGCACATTCATTACAGCGTGTAGCCGCTGACTTAGATTTCAACTCAACTACAATAACAGTTACAGACTTTTCTCATTTATTTATAAATAATTTGAAGCATGCATATAATGGATCCACTGATTCTACAGTAAATGAAATGTGTATTAACTGCTCAGCCAAAAGGAATGCTTTTTTAACAACCTTTTGTATTAGCAGGCTGCCCGCAGGGCTTGAACAGTCTCTGCTGTTTCCTTGTCTAACAATTTCACACAGATTGGCTTTTATATTTGCATAAATACTGACAAAACTGGCATGACAAACACTAAAATTGTTATTGTCCAAGTCAGTGGTCATCATCATTATATCCATCATTTATCATGGAACATTTAGCTGACAATGCCTACATTTACATGTGCAGTAATATTCCACTATTATTTCAAATGCAAACAGCATATTCCTGTTGGATTTTCTGAAATAGGCCTTGTTCCAAATGGAACATTTTCCGTTTAACACATGTGGAATATGCCAATTTTATTTCAGTTTTAGGAGCATTCTTGGGACATGTATATAGCGCATTCACAATATGCATGTCAGTTGAGGTTTTTACCGCAGTTTGTGACACACAGCTTTTTGCCTGTTTACAGTCAGCTCTGTGCGTTGCCGAGCCAACAGTTTGCAAGGCTGCTGTCGAGATGCATGCACACAAGAAATGCCCACATTTGTAGTTGGAGGGAGAAATACGCTTACTTTTTAACACTATAATATCGCTGACCTTTTCAAGAAGGCAGTTAAAAGAATGAAAGAGCGAGGTTGTGTTTGTTAATATGCACTGCATGCAAAAGGAAATATTAGTGGAATATTCATTTCAATTAACCACATAAAAAGCTTATTAGGAATATTATCTTTTTTGGAAGAAGGGTAAAAAAAGAAGAGTATTTTGTGCATCTAAAGTTAATCTTTAATGCTTTATGTGAACATACCGAACATTTATGCAGTTCATCTGTGACTTTATTTCACAATAAACCAAACATGAAAAAATTCCCATGGTGTGACTTCCAAGTATGTTTCACAAAGCTTAAACTTGAATAAAATTAAGAAAATAACTGCACCTCTCCTCAATAAAGCAAAGAATGATAACACAGATGTCTATTTGTGAGTCTGCTCTTTTCAAAGTGAAGCCATAATATTTTTTTCAGCTCTGATCAAATTGATTTTGTCCCAGAAATGGAAATCTGTTAAGGGCTGAGGTGAAGGCTGAACACAGACACTGAAGATTCAAATATCAAAAATGGAGAATGATGGCTGGGAGATCAATGTAGAAGCAGAAAGGAGCAGGAGGTGAGGTGACTGACTTCGTGGTGGTGGACTGGAGCTGGACATACTTGGCAGGTTTGAGACACAATGAAGGCAGACTGAGTCACTTGGAAAAACAGGTGAGGCAAAACTCAAGAGCACAGGACAAAACACAAAGAGANACACACACACACACACACACACACACACACACACACACACACACACAATTTAATTAAATTAAAAATTTAATTAAATTATTAACAATTTAATAATTTATTCCTATACTTTATGACTAATAGTTACACTTTTCTGTCTATCATCACATGAAAAAAGACGTATACCTTCTCCACTCAGGGAAATTCACACTTAATATGTGTGATACGTCCTCACACACATGCTTTCTTTTAGTTTTGTTAGCTTGAGGCAGATACAGAAGAAAGATGACAAGTGCAGAAAGAGACACAGGTTGAGAATAATCGTCCCTAAATTCCTTGCAATTGTGCATTAGGAATCTTAATCTCTTAATCTCTTGGACTTTGTGCCCACACCAGAAATTTCTCCAGATTCTTTGAATCTTTTAATAATTTTGTGTACTGTAGATGGTGAAATGTCCATGATCACCTCGGCAAGTGGTTTGACTGATCAGATCAGAATGCGCCTCAGTGGTCGTTTACATTTGTAAACATTTCAGCATTGTCCAATTATGGTCCGATCACCTATGATGCATGCTAATGCCACGTGAGTGGGGCCTGTGAGGGTCAGAGAGAGCTACAGTTAAACCAGTCTGGTATGACTGTGGTGTTCAATTAATAACTGAAGCAACATGTCAATAAGCAACACTCGACGGTGTTGACAGGTTTTAGAAAATGATGAAGCAAATGTTTGTACTTTGCATTGATTTCACAATGACTCTGTTTTTTCATGGGACATGTGACCGTGTGTGTACACACTCAGAATCAAAAATGGAGAAGCCATGGCCTACTTAAGGTCAGGACACACAAAACAGAGTCATTTGGACTACAGTGGTCAACTGTCAGTGCTCCAAGTCTTCGAGGAAGCAGGTCAAGTATTATGAGCAGGAACCTTTTTCTTTTAATTTTTTCATGAGTTTTCATTTTTAAAGAATGCTACCAGTTGTTGTCATATAGTAAGTAATAAATATGCATAGTTCATTAAAAGTTACTGACTTATTTCTATATTAATCAAGTTGATTGAAGCTGAATTACTTGAAACTCTCCTATTAAGGTCTACTGAAAAGGTTAAGACATTGTGGGAAATTGTTTGGATGTTTCCTATCACACACATTATTGATCTCCTTTTATTTGTCATAAAGTTAATAAGTACCAGGATGGTCTTTGTTCATCCAGTCCCTCTTCCTGAACATCACTGTCCTTTTGGAAATAAATGCACAGCTCCTGCAAAACCCTCTCATTTTTATACTGTTGTTCAGCTTAAGGTTCAACATGGGGTTTTCTATCCACTGGAGTTGGTTTGCTGCACTTTCATGTCTCCTCTTGATGGGTGAGCTGCTTTACATTCAAAACTTGAAAGTAGAATTGTATTGGGAAAATACCATCCAACATTTTATCTCCAGTCTGATTATTTGCTTTGTGAAGATGTTAATATGAGATTTCTGGATGTAAGGTCATTTCATGTTCCCAATATGTGCTGTTTGTAGTGGCAACTTTAAACTCAACATCATTTATGTTTATTCTTATTCACTCGCTCAGTTGTTGAAACAATCATGACATTCTCCAAAGTGTAAATGCAGCTATTGTGCAACTGCTTCATGGGACATAACAACTCCATTGCATGTCTGCAAAAGGTTGTAACTCACCAAAAGCTTTCTATTCATGCTTCAAAACCGAGGTGGCAGCAAACTGGCCAGTGCCACCAAAATGAAGTATCTCCCTTCAAAAAGTATAAACAGTGATTTGCACACATGTCCCAGAGCATGTGCAATTAACTTGAAATTCAAATTTTCAGAGAGCTGAACATAGTGTTTTGAGAAAAACGATTATCATCCAAGAAGTGAGCCATAGTGAATGTAACATGACAAGTAGAATAAGATTTAAATATACAACATGAATGTTAAAACTTAAACAATGCAGCAGCACATCTTAAAGACTGCAGAGAGATACATTGAACAAGCAATCAAGTGTCTCTGGAGCGAGCTTTCTAAAGTCTGAGTGCATTACATCTTTTATTTTTCAGCAGGTGAAGTTCAGTGTGATTGCACGGAGACAAATATGCAAATAGAGGGAGGTCATTACAAATTGACCAAGAAGCTGGAGACAGGCAGTCTGCTGATCTACGAGTGTCCTGAGGGTTACTACCCATTTCCAGCTTTGACCCGTCTGTGCCAGCCTAATGGCAGCTGGAGACCAGCACCCAAAAGATTTGCACCACAGAGATGCAGGCGTGAGTGATGTGACGATGATGCCTCTCACGTTGCCTCACACTGTCTGCTCTTCATCATAACTCAGATCCTTGTGTTTTGCTTTGCAGTCGCTGAATGCCCAGACCCCAATGTGCTGGAGTACGGGAACGTCTCCCCTCCTCAGGAGAAGTACTTTGTGGACAATGAGACCGTGTATGAGTGCTACTCTGGATACACAATGCGAGGCTCATCTAGACGCGTTTGCTTACCCAACGGGAAGTGGAGCGGCTCCACTCCCATCTGTAGCCGTGACTGTAAGTCCTGAACAGCCATCCACCTTCTTTCTCCCTCTCCTTTCTCTGTCAGATTTGGGATACCGCCGTATTTGTGACTGTTTTATGACTTCTGTCTTCTTTGTTACCACAGCAGGAGATAATTGTGCTGATCCTGGTGTGCCAGCTGGCGGCTCAAGAACAGGGAACATGTTTGGAATTGATGACACAGTGACATACAGCTGCAATGGCAACCTGTTTTTGGTGGGGTCAAGTGAAAGAGTGTGTCAGGAGAACGGCCAGTGGACCGGCAAAGAGCCAGCATGCTACTGTAAGACCGAAATACTGTTGACAGTCTGTTTCATTTGATCAAAGTTTTTCCATGAAAAGGTCTGCTGGCAGACTAATGGAAACAGTGCTCACTGCATACACCTGCAGAAGAAATGCTGCAACATTCAGAGGCAGTGACAAAGGTTGAGGTTGTTAAGTTAACTTTCAGTAATTAGTGTCATCAGAACTCTCCACCACCGGAACTAATGTTCTGGTGAAGCAACTGGCAAGTTGCAAGTTGGTCATTTGAGAGCTTTACATGTTAAAAGTCACTTTACGTCAGTAGGTGCAAGAAGGCGAAACCTCTTCTGGAACCTCAAGCAAGCCCAGTTACCTTTTCAAAGCACTTAGATTTACTGTCTCAAACTGCTCATCCGCAGTCAATCCAAATTTTGGTTTGGGCCTGTTTATTCTTGCTGAGGTGTTTAATGTCATGAAAAAGACGCGTACTGACTGCGACCCATCCAACCTGCTTTTAATCAGCAGTGTTGCGGTGTACGCTGGCCTACCACAGTTTACTGGCATCAAGAAACACACAGAGACCAAGTGAGGAGTAGCAATGCAGTGATGCTTGTAGTTAAGCTGCCCCACACCTTTCTGATGTCGGACAGTGTGCTCACCCATTTCTGTAACTAAGAATCCGACATTCACATGCACCTGACGTGTGAGAAAGGCCTTGAACTGTTCCAGCTTTCTTTTTACATTCTTTACACAATTATTCCTGTCACTTTTCATGTAAACAACTGAGTGCAGTACTATGAATGTCCTAGTGTGTGTGATTATCCCCCCTTTTATATAACATCTCGCCTCCACTCTCCATGACAGCCAGCTTTTCACTGCACCTACAAGTCTAGGCATCAGGGTTGTATGAAATAGTTCGGATTGAACATAACACAGTCCTAAGTTACCTTCCAAGCAGTATAAACCTTTCTAGTTTTGTTCTGATTTGCCTTTTCAAAAATGCAGCCACCTGGAAATTGGTGCCACTTGGTGACTGGTGGGAAACCAGTGAGGGATCATATCCTACCGACTATTAGTTTGTCGGGCAGCTGGGATCTCCACAAGCACACTGAGCACTCAGTAGGAGTCACTACTCGAGTGATCCCTCAACAGCTTCCCATCTTCCCAAGTCTAATGACAATTGAATCATAGTCTCTATGGTGATGGACGAGTACTTTTGCTCACTTTTTCTTTTTTTTTTTATTACAACTTCTTTTTATGTGGCTTTTGCTTCCTACAGACAGACACACCTATGACACTCCATTGGAGGTTTCAGAGGCATTTGGCAGTGCAATCAAAGACAGCCTCACCACCTTAGAGCCAGTCGGTAAGCTCCTGAAAGTAATCGTATCATTAGTATTATTTAATATCAGTGCTATGTGATAATATTTGCTATTACTGCATATTTTTGTAGTGAGGCAGATAACCTTTTGTTAAAGTAGAAAAAAATGAGAGATCATTAAATAATTTATCTAATGACAAAATATTTTATTTTATTTTAGTTCTGTCGATCTCACAAGAAAATGTGTAGTTTCCTACCCTGTGACAAATTCAGAAGACCCTATTTCCTTTCACTGACCTCTTTTGATAAAGAAAATAACATACATATTGTGTGCGGCACAATAACAGTATTTGTTGTGGATTGTTCAGATGATACACAGGAAGGCAGAAAAATCAGGATTTCAAAAAATGGGACACTTAACATCTATATCGCAGTGGATATTTCTGAGAGCATCGAAGAGAAACACATAAATGATGCAAAGGATGCAGTCACCAAACTTATTACAAAGGTAAGAAACAAACAGCTTTCCTCTTCAGTAAGAAGGAAAAAGGAGCAAGAACACTGGAGAGCAATTTTATCCAAAATGATGCTACAGTATGTGGTAGAGGTTTTACAGTGCTTTTTTAATAGCGAGGGCAGTCGCCACAGAATTGCCTCTCTTACAATATGTTGAATTTGCAAACAGTCAGCAACACTGTGCTGGGACTGGAGATGCAAGATTGTTTTTTGCTGATTGTGGGTCAGTTTAAAGAATGCTTATGGGGTGAAAGCACAGACTGCAGTTGAAAGATTCTGGCACTAAATTTGCTGAACTGTTGCAAAATTTTGGAACACATACAAGTGATAACCTATGTGACCAATCTGGACATTTGATCTTACAGTGTAAAGAATAAAATGACGTTTTAGCTTTACTGGACAAGGCAAAATTGTGTCATGAAATAAAAACAGACTTTAGAAAAAATGGCAGATTTGATTTGAAATAAAAACTTGGATTTTTTTTTTTTATAAAGTTTTAGAAACATACTGGATTATTTCACAGTTTCATGGTTATGTTATATCTTGCCACCATGTGTTCAGTGATTATTTATTTCATAATATATTCATTGAATATTTTACTCTCTGGGTCTCCACACATCTGCTACAGACAGTTGTTACACAGTTTTATTTATTTCTTCTTTTTAATGCATGACAAGCAACATTTTAATCACTTATTCATCTTGCTATCAGCATTATAATAATTTTTATGAGTCACACCAGGATTTTGAACTTGACCATCATATTACTAATGCCAGTGGAAGTAGCGAATTTCAGTCATATAATCATAAGTTATATAAAGTATCATATACTTGGTGTGAGCTGACATATGAAGACTTTAATGTTGTTTGGCACACTTTTAGAAGCACATTTGGCACACTGTACAAATAACATGTACAAACATATTCTCTTTCCATTTGGCTGCCAGCACAACAGCCCATTACCAGTCAATTTCATTATGAATTACACATCATAATCTTGATTGATGCTTCTTGGCACGAGTCCCCTGGCTTATCATCAATGCACACTTCGGGATTCTGCTGATAAATGAATCAATTACTCAACAAAATAACAACCATAAGCAGTTTGATAGATAAGGAGGTGTTGCATTAACAAAAGATTTCACAGCACAGCACAAGTTAGCATGCATTAACAACGTTGTATTTAACTTAAATTTGCTTCATGTCTCCACAGATTTCCTCCTTTACCGTGACTCCAAACTATGAAGTCATGTTTTTCTCCTCTGATATAATTGAAGTTGTCAACATTCTTGATTTCTTGGATAGAAAAATAGAACTAAATACCATCAAGACTGAGTTGGAAAAATTTGAAATAGGTGGTGAGTCAAACAAATCAGAGATACTGTTGGACATGTTGCTTTCAGACACAACTTGATATATGTTTTTTACTGAGTGTGTATGCTTTGACTCAAAGACAGAAACACTGCTGGAACAGATCTAAACCTCGTCTTCAAGACCTTCTTGGAGCGAATGGCTATCATAAAGCAACGAGCTGGAGATGAAGGCTTTAAGGAACATCGTCACGTCCTTATCATTTTTACAGATGGTAATGTCAGCCTCTTGGCATATGGACGTACTTCAGCAATCATATTGCCAATCTCTTTCATCTCTTTCAAATTATGGATTAAAATACTCACACTGAATTTCTTTCAACATTTTGGAAGTTATGCTTATTTGCTTTCTTGCCAAGATATAGATGAGAGGATCAATACCACTCTCAGACATTTTTGTTAGGTAAATAATACAGCTGGTTAGCTTATCTTAGTATAAAGACAGGAAACAGAGGGAAACAGCAAGCCTCGCTTTATCTAAAATGAACACCACTCACCTATCAGCACCTTGAACACTCACTAAATAACATTTTATATCTCATTTACTTAATCCACACCAAAACAGAAGTGTAATAATAACATGTTGTTTTATGGGGGTTACAATCATCACCTCTCCCTCCCCTGGGACCACCTGAGCACAGCTTGGCATACGAATGTCTCGTACACAGGCAGCCATCTGTCACTAGTACAGTGAAAGGAAAGGATGGTCCACCGAGGCTGAAGAGGCTTTTAAGAGCTAATTTTGGTGCAGCTGTGTGGGAAGTCCTTTGTGACACTCATGCAGAAGATAGTGACAACCTCAAATACTGTATAACGGAATACATCCACTTCTGTGTGGTGTACAGTGTTTTTCCAACAACAAACCCCAAATTACACCTGTCACAAAAACCTCTCCTCAAGGAAAGGAAAAGGGTCTTTAAGTCAGGAAACAAAGAGGAGCTGAAGAATGTGTGGAAGGAGCTGAGGAGGAGAATCAGGGAGGGGAAAAAAACAGCGACAGGAGGAAGATGGAGGAGCAGTTGGAGCAGAACAACATCAGTGGAGTCTGAGTGTAAAACCATCTCTGGCTGCAAGTAACCCAACTCCAGTCTGTGGGCGACTGAAAGTGAGTGAATGATCTGAACTTGTTCTTCAGTAGATCTGATCAGTCATCTGCCCCTCTCCATGTCCAGTCCTCCCTGCAGCCATGCCCACCATCTTCAGCCCATGGGTACCGCCCCACCCCTACCTACACTTCCACAACATTTACCTCACAGCCTCTTTGTACATACAAAGCATTTCCTGTCCAATACTACCCATCCAGAACGGAGAAAGGAGGATGATGGCTAAGATATTGTTCCTGATGGGGAACATGTCCCACCCCATGCAGGACACTCCAACAGCACTGGGCAGCTCCTTCAGTGACAGGCTGCTCCAGCCATGGTGTGTGAAGATACTGCAGATCATTCCTTCCTTCCTACTATTACACTATACCCTTATTTGCTGGACTATTTCTTGGTCGGGTGGATAAACAAACAGGACATAATGTGTTAATTTGTGAGCTTTAAAGGTGGTCTTAGGTTACCTTTGTATTTACCATACTGATACGAGAGTCATGTCAGTCTTCTCATCTAATTCTCAGCAAGAAAGAGAATAAGTGCACTTACCAAAATATCCCACTCTTCCTTTAATGAGTGAAATATGCATTCATTCACTGTTTAACTGTTTTATTATCACTGCTACTTATTACAGGTGCTTATAACATGGGTGGCTCACCTGGACCCACAGTGGCAAAAATAAAGAACATGGTATATATGAACCACACGAGTGAAGGGGAGACTCATTTGAGAGAAGAATATCTTGGTGAGTTTTATTTTCAGTTTGGCGTTCAGCCTTGTTGCTGTTGTTAGGATTCTTCCTTGCAGACACATGCTACAACCCTGACTCCAAAAAAGTTGGGACGCTGTGTAAAACGTATGTAAAAACAGAGTGCAATCATTTGCAAACTGTATTTACTGAGTTTTACGAAGTGTTCCTGAGTCCATGAAGTCATATCCTTTTATATAATCATGTGTTTCACAGTGTTGAACCTCGCCCCATCCTTGTTTTCAATTGAGTATATTTATGTTTTACATAACTTAACAGCTATTTCTTATACAATACTGTCTGCAGGTTAAGCACTAGAACTTGTTTTATTGCAACAAGAACAGCCTAATTTATCATATTATATTCCAACCTGTTCCAGATATTTATGTTTTTGCCATTGGAGCGGAAATCTTTGATGACGACCTGCAGCCTCTCACAGTGGGGACCGGTGGCAACCATTACTTCAGAATGAAGAACATTGAAAATTTACAAGAGACCTTTGATGAGATAATTGGTAAGTCATCTTTGCATTTGTCCGTTTATTTATCAGATTAGCATTCATGTCTACCCTGTAATTCAACACAAAGGAGATGAGGCCAGAACATGACACCATTGTTTCCTGAAGTACTTACTGTGAGAGCAGGCAGAAACACCACTCTTGATCTGTGCATCTATGGTACATAGAGTAGTTCACCACTACTAGAGTATATACAGTATATATACTTGTATGGCATATACTTATATGGGCATTGTATATCTATTGCCAGTAGGGAGTAGATCATCAAAAACTACAAACAGACAATTTTAAGAGACCAAACAGAGACGGTAAGGAGAATTATACATAATTATGTTAATGATTCATCTCCACATGTCATATCAAAAATTGAAGTCAGTTTAGTTTTTAGTTTTTAGTTTCAGCTTTGAGCCTTTACTCAATATTAATCTGTACCTCTAGTCTATAGCATCCGTGCATTTGTATTCATGAACATGATCAACTTTGAGTTTGTTGGTTTTTTCATGCAGATGAAGAAGAAGTTAAGGGTCTATGTGGTCTTCATAAAGAGTATGAAACAGGCACCAGAGACAGCAAGAGGAAAATGTATCCATGGATGGTATTCATTATCACCCAGGTGAATGTTTCCACATTTCTCTTTTTTCTCACATTTCATAAGTTTGACCGAAAATTTGGCCGAAAACCTTCATTCCTTTCACTTGACAACAATCAGTAAAATACTTCTCCACTGACAAAAATTACTTTTTATATTCAGAAATATTTGTCAGACCTTTAGATGTAAGATTTCATGAAAAAATGTTTCCTTATTATCCACCATCACTGCCATGTTGTTCTTGCTTCTGTGTGTGACATAACTAATAAAATTATATTTATTCACCATTCAAAACTTAAGAATGAAGGAACATCAAAGAAGTGCCTCGGCTCTCTGGTGAGCCCTCAGTTTGTCTTGACTGCCGCTCACTGCTTTACATTTGGAGATTTACCTGAACACATCACAGTCGAGATTGATGATGGACAGGGCAAAGGTAATGATAAATGTTTATTTAATACATCTTTCTTCAGTTACCTGAACATGACATACTGGCACTTTAGCGGTTCACAAAAATAAGTGTTACAGTGTCCAGTTTTTTTCTACTTGCTTTTGCTGTTTCAAAGTCAAAAGTCTTTTCTCAGTTTTGTTCAACCTTTATTTTAAGACATTAAGAACAATTTCCTATTTACAGCGATGGCCTGGCAAGTGCCAGAAGACACTTTTAGGGGGAAGGAGGGGGAAGGGACAAACAAGAACATAAGACAAACAAAAACAAAGAAGAGTGACTAATTAATCAAATGAAGTGATGTGTTTTAAAGAGGCATTCATTGCAAAGAGCAGAATGATAATTGTATGAAGCTTTTTTTAGGTGCTCCTTTGGAAGCCAGTCTTTAAATTGTATCCCCATAATCTAAGCAAAGTACTATTTCTATACAGAAATTTTGCTAATTAACTTTTGCCTTAACCGTTGACTGCAATGCAGTGAGGGAAGGACGATGTACTATCAAGCCTGTTTCCGAAGCATTCATGAACCATGACCTGCTCTAGGACGGTGTGTGTGTGTGGGGTGGGGGGGGGCAAAGTACCCTTCCAGCCAAAGCCACATAATTTTAGTCTTGCCAGCATCTAATGAGAGGGTGGGGTTAATAAAAGCCTGCTGCAATTCAAGCATCATTAATAAATATGCAGAAGAGAGTGGGACAAAGTACTAAGCATAAAGGCTCTGAATGACGGTGATCTAAATTTACACACTATAAGAGAAGTGGATAGAAAACGTCAGCAAATGGTCAGAGACCCCAGTACTATCTGGTCTTGTATTCACTGATTTCAAAAATAAGTTTGACTATGATGATGGCAGAAGCAATAATACTATTTAATCTTGATTGTGTTTTCCAGTGAAAAAAGTTAAAACTTTAAAAATACACCCAAACTACAATGTTAATGCTAAAGCAAATGAGGGTGTGAAGGAGTTCTACGACTATGATGTGGCTCTCCTCCAGCTGCAGAAAGACGTTCAGATCTCCAGTGTCGCCAGGTGAGTCAGTCATACTCGGTTACATTCTCAGTCCTGCCTGGAAATTTACACACACACACACACACGCACACACACACGCACACGCACACACACACACACACACACAAACCTGTATACAGATCTATTAGAGTTACCACAAATTCTGAAGAGTCCTTGAGAAAATGTTGTTACATTTGTGATAGTTATTCACTTTGAACATTATTCTCTCCATGTTTTTGGTGTCTGGCTCAGACCCATTTGCATACCTTGCACCCAGGAGACCAGTGATGCTCTTAAATTGGTTGGCGATTCCACCTGCAAGCAACAAGGTGAGACAACTCTACCGACATGGAACACCATTGCACAACCTGGTCTTCATAAATACCAAAAGATGATTACTTTAAACTGATGAAGAAGAACATATAATGTGTGATACCAAATCCTGAAAATTCCAGACACTCACACTTCACACAGATGCATTATAGTTAGTGACAAATAGTGTGTTTTAGTGTGCTATAAACCATTTATTAAATGTTATTGTGCTGCTTAGAAATGCTAAGAAGTTACTGAATTTTCTTCTGTCATGTGAAAGTTTTAAGAAAATATCTCCAGATCCTCAGGTGCAATTTACTTCTGTGATCTTTAAATACAGAGCAGCTCCTGTTGAAGAATCATCTTGAAAAACTCACTCTCCTGACCAGAACAGAAAATGTGGTAGATGAAAAAGATGTCCACGCTAAGCTTGGCGGTAATGTGAGTTTTAAATTTCTGGACTACGTTGTGCCTCATGTCTGTGTTTGTGCTTTGTTCATGTTTTACTGAAAGTCACTCTGAGCTGTGGTTCTTCTTTCAACTTAATCATTGCAGAGAGATGATTGCATCAAACACGCACTACAGGCGACAGGCATAACAACAAAAAATGTAAAGGACGTTGTGACTGATAACTTCCTGTGCACTGGTGGTCGGACTCCTTTCAGAGATCATATAGCATGTACAGGTACGTTCCCTCGATTAAATCTAAAAAAGTTAACTCCATACTAAGGAACTGCTAGTTATCCTGTTATAATAACTGAGACCCATTATTTTGGGTGTAACCGTGTGTGTGTGTATTTGTTGGGACAGGTGACTCTGGAGGTGCTGTATTCAAGAACTATGAGCATCGCACAATACAGGTAAACAGCTGTTCTCTTCCAGCAGTGTATCACAAAAGAGTATCACCTGGTGGTAGTAACCGTCCATTTCTGTCACAGGTTGCATTGGTCAGCTGGGGATCCAAAGATATGTGCAAGACGGGCGGTGTCGTGGAGTCAGATGACACCTCCAGAGATTTCCATATTAATCTTTTCAAAGTTATCCCTTTTCTCAAATCTATCCTTGGAAATGACAACCAGGATGAATATGCACCACTTCAGTTTTTGGAAAGCTAAATGTGTTTATTTACAGGGACTTGTGTAACAGTGGCTGATGTTATTTTTCTGATTGATGCACAGATGACTGAGCTCATCCAATCACTCATTCAGTCCTTTTTGTCAGGCTATGAGTTTGAAGTATAAAAGATACAATTTTCAGATAAAATCAAAAGCGTAAAAAAGCACACATACGCACACATTCTCAATCTCAATTGTCAGATATGCTTATCTGTGCTTTACCATCATTTATTCAGTATTTTCAGTGGTCAACCAGCACGTAAAGAAAGAATAAATCAGCATTAACTCGTGCCTTGATGTTTCTGAGGAGAGTCAAATGGTTAATCATCAAGTTTAGCAATATGACAGTATCAATATTGAGTATTTATAGGATTTTTCTATCACTGGGATAATTCACCTTCATTTGTCAGGTAAGAAATTCTCTGGATTGGCCAAAATCTGTGTGCCCATTAACTCTTTCTCAATAGATTTTCTCAAAACTAAACAACACTGTATAATAAATACTGCATATCAATAACATAATGTTTTATGTTATGTGCAATAAAGATTTTATCCACATTGCGTCTTTCTTCAACCATCACAGCCAAAACAAACAAGGGGCTGAACTGCTCTGCGACAGATTCAAAGTTTCACTTCGACCGGGTCACTCACAGGTCACAACTTCACTGAGCAAACAAACCAGACATCAGCTCCCGTAAATGACGGCCGCCTCCATCACAATGCTCATAATGTCACCAGTGTGGAGGTGAATCAGTGAGAGCAGTCTCAAAGACACACAGCCACAGTCCTGGTAAGCGAGTACATATCATATAAATCTGCAAAAACACTCTGACTGTATGAGACAGGAACATATCATATGCATCCATAATTAAAGCAAAATAAATCAGGTCTATGCATTTTGTAAGTTGCAAATTGCTCTTTGTCTCTATGCCACACTGGAGGAAGGACCCTTTATTAAGAAAAAAGTGATTTATCATATGATTTGAAGTCAAAATGCTACATGACACAAGGCTTGTGCATTCACAGTCACAAGCTATTAAACATTTTCATTCTTAAAAGAAGAACAACTAAAAGAATTACTACAGCTCTTAAAAGCTTTCATCAGAACTCTTTTATGGATGAGCTCTGCTGATGTAGCTGTCCAGCTCCCCCTCAGGTCAGTGACTCAGGGCCCCTTTCCAGCTCTCTGTGCAGGTCTACGCAATGCGGACACTCAGTGTGGCAGCATGCCAACTCAGATCATTCAAATTGAATTTAGTGGAAGTTAAGTTCTTTTTTTGGTGAGTAATTAAGTTCTTTTCTTTCTCTTTCTGGCTTTAAGATGGAAATGAACCCGAGTTTGTCATTCATTGCCGTGTCTTTACAGCCAACAAACAAAGAAGGCCATTGCATTACGGATGATTTGTTGTGGTCAGAGCTAGTTTATGGCTTCAAATCATGTTAGTTTACTGTGTAACTATGATCTGTCGACCATTAGGCTGTCAAGCATCGCCTCAGTGAAAATACACATTTAGTGATTGTCTCTGCTAATGCACATTGGTTCAGTGTCCAAACATAAAAGAACAGTGGTGAATGTTCAACATTGATGTAAGGTTTCTCTGACATGCTGAAACGCCCACCCTGTGTGTAAGGGTGGGTGTGTGTGCGTGTGTGCGTGTGTGTGTGTGTGTGTGTGTGTGTGTGTGTGTGTGTGTGTGTGTGTGTGTGTGTGTGTGTGTGTGTGTGTGAGGTCGGTGATGTACTGGCCTCCCATGGGAACATTCATCTGGTTTCCCTTTAACTAATTGGGAGAGAGGGAGGAGATCAGTGGGATGAGAGGAGGCAGCAGAGATGGAGGAAGACAGACTGTGTGAGAGGAGGGACGAATGGGAGAGGCTTAATTGAATGAAACCCTCTCCTGATCTCAGAGGCTGTAAACAAGGATGAAATTCAAAACGAGGACCATTCCTTATTGGATCGCCCTGGAGGACTCAGTTACCTGTCTGTGTTGTCTTTTCAGAACATCACCTGCTAATGCCAACATCCCACCTTCAGTTTAAACAAAGCCAGAAGCCCTTTGACGGAAATCAGTCTGTTACACCTAAACTGATTAGCAGCGTTTGGATGGAGCAGCATGCATGCAGACAGTATATTCAGGGTGGCCTCACGCTCCCCACCCCACCACCCCCACTCCCTATTCAACGCGAGCACACACAGCATATTCCTGATGAAGCATCCTGCTGTTTAAACTCTGGCTGATCTGTCTCTCTGTGAGCCCTAAATCAACCTTATGGGCCATTTTAGAAATTACTACCATTAAGAACTGCATACATACACTTTTCCCCCATTTGTGCTCAGAAAAGCGGGTCATGCTCACATGCATTCATGGCTTCTGCTGATGCTGACGTTTTAATATGAAATTATATAGATGCCATTACATAGATGGGAGGCTCCCTTGTTGTTAAACTTTTAATGTCAAATATTCATCTGAATCATTTGACAATCTGAGATTAAATCAAGCTCGCCAGCAAAGTTTGTTTTCTTCTTTATTCTTATCTAAACAATTTAAACTTCTGCTCTGTGGGCCTGTTTTCTCATTCCCAGTCCCTGTGCTAAACTAACCAGCTGCTTGCTCTGGTTCTGTATAAAAATATCGAACTAACATCATTCCTGTAATTTCAATATCTTTTAATATTTTTTTTTTTTTTTAATTAAATGCTTTGAAAATATACCTAGGATTGTGATTGTGATAGAAATGCACATGATCTACATTTTTCATCAACATCAACATTCATTTTTACTCATTCATGCTTTGTTTACACAATCTCACAACTTAATTTTAGACCTGGAGATGTTTAAAGGTCCTGAAAACCTTTTTCATCCATCCATTCTTTCATCCACTGGCCTCGTATTCTGAGCAATGGAGTTTTTTGTCAAAGGCACAAAGATTTTGGTTTCTTTCCAAGACAGGTTTTCTGTTTTTGTGTGTTCATTTGTGCTCTTTTCACTGGTTTGAAGCGGGCAGTGGAAAAGATGAAGTCATGGGCCACTGACAATGAAAGCAAACCACACCCACAGACACTTGTGATGAAGCTGGTGGAATTTTGAGTGACTTTTTTTCTGAACTTTAAGAGTAGACACTACAGGTGCAAACACTGCTTTTTCATGCGCTGGTCAATTTGAGACTTTGAGCTATTTTGCTTCCACATCTTCTTTCAGACTAACAGAATGAAAAAATCCAAAATACTTATTTAGCTATTTATTCTAGTTCAAACTTCTGTATACAAATCTGTTCACATTTAATAGATAATGTATAATTAGCATATTTAAATGTATAATTTTAATAATAATTGTCTTAACGAAAGCAACTGCAGAAGTTTCACAGTGATATCTATTAATCAAAGTTTTTAACCTACTCACCTGTTGTGTCGTGCCTTAATTTCAATAGTTTTAAATGTTGCAGAGAAATGTTTAAGATTTGAAACCAAGTTTTTTCAGAAGCTTTAATGACAGAAATGAAAGAAAAAGTATAGACCTGGTCCCTCCTCTTGGAGATGTCAGTCTTGCCCGCAGTGAAACACAATAAGGGACAAGCGCTGCAATACTCCTTGAAGATGGACCTGAGAGGAATATTTTGAAATATCCATGATTGAGTTAGAGGAGATCGTTTTCATGTAACACTTTTGTAATGGTAATACCAAAGCTTAAGTAATAAAGAAAGGAGTGAAATCTGCCTCTTGTCAGCGTTTACGATGAGAAGCACTTGCAAGATTAGATGTCTTGCGATCGATGCAGCCTTTTCTTCCAATCATTAAGACTGCTCTTAACAGATTACAGCCCCCTCCCAAACATGCGCAGTCTTTTCTCCTCCCCTCCCTGCTCCTCCTTCTGTCTCGCACACTCTCTTTCAGCAGATGGGACAGGAGATTTGCCCCTTTAGCACTTCTTTAGCTTTCTCTTTGAAATTTCAGCCTTTTTAGAGCATTTTCTTCCAGCTGAAGCTCTGCTCAGAGTTGATCTGGTTTCACCTGAGCTCCACTGATGAGCAGACAGCGGAATGAAAAAGACTAAAATACGAGAGGTGGTGGTGAACTGACTACAACTGACAAACATGGACCTGCTCACAATCTTCTGTCATCTATTGCTTTTATGTTTTGATCCATCTGCAGCCACAAGCCTCATTACAGGTAAGCCGCATGCAAAAAAACACAACACAGCACACAGCCATGAACTCTTGATTCAATTATGGATCTGTTTGGTTTCCTCATGGTCTGCCTCCCTGACTCCATGCTGGATGCTTGGCTCTTGAAGCGGATATATTTGAAGCCAGAGGTAGGCAACACACTAACTAACATCACTAAACAAACTCTATGTCTGTAGTTGTGGGTCCAGAACTCCCATAATTCCCATAGTGAGGTCCTTCATTGTATTCAGTGCTCTAACATTGACTGTTTACATGATGCTTGTGATATCCACCTGGTTTAAACAGGAGCATGTGTGTGGTTGCAGGTCAACGTGTGTGCAAGGCAGGAAAAGGGAGGCCGTGCTACAAGCTGGCCTACTTCTCCGAGCTCCGGCGAAGGCTGAACTTTGTAGAGGCAGAGCTCGCCTGCAGACGTGATGGAGGGCAGCTGCTGAGCGTGGAGTCGGCATCTGAGCAGAAGATCATAGAGCAGCTCATCACAGAGCTCCGCCCGACTGATGGAGACTTCTGGATCGGTCTCCGCCGTAACCATGGAGACGAGGACAGCAGCTCAGACTGCTCCCCGCAGTACTACTGGCTGGACGGCAGCAAGTCCACGTTTAGGTGGGTGGCTACTATCCAGAGGGTCATGGAGTCAAAAGTGAATTTTAGAGCAATGAAGTGAAATATCAAATGGTTTTGGCACTAGTTGAATTTCACTGCTGGTTGTACGATGAGGAATGTGTGCTGAAGGAGGGTGTTTCCTCACAAGCCGTGCTGATATATTGACTTTCAGCACCCAAAAAAAAAAAAAAAAACAATAATAAAATTCTTTGAGAAACAGGCAATGAAAATATATTCCCCCCCCAAAAAAATCTGATTTTTAAGAAGCCAAAATTTTCAAATGATAAGTCTCTATAGTTAAGTTACTATTGATTTTTTTAATTCTTTCATCGTTATTGATTTTGAGAAAGTAAAAAATCTGCTGATATAGCTGACCGTCAATTTTCAAAAAAGCACATCACGTGAACAGACATTTTTTATAATGATCCCTTGTTTCTAACTTGCCATGTCTGCACTGAAACATCCTATTATTTATCGGCCGACAAATACGCGGATACAGATATATCTGCACTAAGCTAATATAGACCAATATATAGGCTAACATAAGTCAGCCTGGTTGACTTATTGACTTATTTCAAAAAACAAGCATCTGTACAATAACTTTGCCTACATAAAATAGCTTAGAACTAGCAATTATCGAAAGTTTAATATGATGAAATAATAACTGAATGTGATTACAAAATCTGACTAAACATTTGATGCCACCTTGCAGCATTTCACAGCTTTCAACACTTTGATACTCATGGTGTCATCAGGACTTTTTAATTGCATTTTAATATGTATGTTTTGTAAAGATTTCTATTATGGCAACTTTGAGAAATGGTCTTTTTTGTGTATGTGCTTTATGTGTGTGTTTGTTGTAGGAACTGGCACTGGGATGAGCCGTCATGCGGCTATGAGGTGTGTGTGGTGATGTATCACCAACCATCCGCTCCTCCTGGTCTTGGGGGGCCTTACATGTTCCAGTGGAACGACGACAATTGCGAAACCAAGAACAACTTCATCTGCAAATACACTGCGGGTACTACTGACGCAGTATTTCTATATACTTACACTTTGAAAATACTTAAACATTGCTGACCATTATGCATTTTCTCCACAGAGAAGCCGCTGGACCCTTCCCCTTCTCCCAACTCCACTCAAACAAGTAAAGTGTGCTCAGTATGATTGAACACGTTTGACACTGTCAGTAAAGAGTGAGATGGATCAAACATCATGGATGCTTTTCATTGCAGATGTCTTCCCTTCATCCGTGCTGCCATGGGACCCAAGCAACCACAACCAGGACAGAAGTACAGGTTGACTGACCCGCTCACTACTCTGATGCTGTCATACCCAAACGCCTGTATGATAGTCACTGAATCTCAATCACTCTCTTCATCCTTGTCTCTGTTTTAGCTCTGAATTTGGTTTACATCATCATTCCCACCATTCCCCTGATACTGCTGTTACTGACAGTGATCGGAGTCTGCTGCTTCAAACTGCTCGTCAGACGGTGAGGATCCCAAACAATTTCATTACTGTTAACAAATTCCATGAAAAGACCAAAACTGACAGCGTTTCAGTTTCATATCTTGACCTCCTGTCTGAGTCTGTGGCACTCACCTACAAGAGCATTTTTCCAGCTGAAGACTAAATCTTTGAAACCAGCTCACAAATGTCCAGTTTCAACTTTTAAAAGAGCTGTGAAATTTCCTAAGACAGCTGGGCACTGTAGTTTTTAGCAAATGATCCTCAAAAAAGGGAAAACAGTGCATTTGGTGGGGACTATTTTCAACTGTGGATTGATACTTGCTAGTGAGTATGGCAGCAGGACGACACGTGGAGATGGTTTATAAACAAACTAAGGCGCTCACGTCCATCATAATGAAGGAATATGTCACCGAGTGCAGCTGAGCGGGTCATTAATGTGTTTCTGATCTCTTTTGGATAACAATGGAGGTCTACAGCACAGAGATGATAAACTATTGATTCTGTTACATCCTCCATGCCTTGTAAACATTCTATGTTGATGCTTGAGGTGTCATTTGCTTCCCTGTGTGTGAGACAGGAGGAGGAAAGAGCAGAAATCAGAAGTCTGCCAGACAGAGCAGGGCCTCGGCCCCAGCACCACTCCAACTGACGTCTACAACGTCATTCGCGCCCAGAAGGATGATGACCTGGTTTCAGCTCGCCCGCACACCAAAAACACCTCCTTTTTATGCTCCTCCCCCGACACACCAACAGGTGACTACGACAACCTGGGGGGTCGGGACACAGAGAGCGGCTTTGTAACACTTGCCAGCACAGAGAGCTGCTTCCTCAACTTGGACCTCAATGACCTCAGCCTCGGGCGCCGTGGCACCTTCTACGACACCAGCTTGGGCCGCTCAGGAAAGAGGGACTTGAACGACAGCAGTCTGGGCTGCTCCGGGCATAGAGAGTTTTATGACAGGAGTCTAGGTCGTCGCACGACAAAGAGTGAGCATTATGGCAGCAGTGTGTATGGGGATCAGGGACCGTATGATGGCAGTATGAGAGGTCGGACTGACCTCTATGATCCCAAACTGAGGTCTGGAAGTCACACGGTCAAGGCCGATCTCTATCAGACATACATCACCAATGGCAAGGAGGACACTTACCAAACCAGTCTTGGGACCTACGGGAACCGGAAATCCTACCAAGCAAATCTGGATTGCTACAGAAACGACCTGACTCTCGACAGCAGAGGGAGATACTTCAATGAGCAAGACTGGATCAACAGAGAAAACTACTGATCCTCGAAGTCACTTTACTGTGTGTGTGTGTGTGTGTGTGTGTGTGTGTCAGTGTGTGTGTGGTTATGGACTGGGATGACAGAAAGGGGAAAAAACTGTTGCATGTTCGTGGTTGTAAATGTTTGTACTGTATGTTTCTGAAGTCTTTTAAGGAATTCAAAGCAAGTGAGCACACTATATTATTTTTTTTTCTCACTGGCTTTCCTGCAGTGTAGACACAAGTTTGAAGTCAGTGTTTTGCGATGGCTGTCAGAAAAACACGCCGGCAGCAGCTAATCTGAATCTGTTGTTCCTTGGCTGATAAAAAATATCACTTGAAAAAGAAAAATGAATAAATGCCAAGTACATAACCACAAACAAACGTCCACACAGGGAATCTAAGGGCCTTCAGCGGCAGTTTATTCTCCAGCTTTGAGAATAAACCCAGTAAAGAAGACAATTTAAAATTCATGACTTAATAGCTTGGCGTGTCTCAGATGTGTGATGACTGATCCTAAGTTGCGTTGACAGTGTGTTGTAGACTATTTGCATGGCCTTGTCATGCTGCCTTTGCTTGGTAGGATAACTGTTGAGGTCTTGGACCTTTCTGTTTGCTGTGCCTGAAAACACTGTTCTAATCACACCCCAAACAGGCTACCTCAGATTAAATAAACCAATACATGCTTGATGGAGCAAAGGCTGGATATTTTCACATACTGCAAGTGTGTTTTGACATGGCCTTAAATTGTAAGATGTCCAGAACTTTCATTATTTTCATTGATTGATTGTTCCCTTACTTATGAATGGCTTTCTGTCTCCTTTTGAGTGAATCGAAGACAGCCCAAAAACAATGCTAGCAAGTGGAAAGGTGGCTCATACAGTAAACTGAGCTTGAGTGCCTGCAGCCCGACCACAGCAATGGCATGATATTGTAGAGAATGATAAAATAAAGCAATGTTATTATTTATTCAGAATATGTAATGTCTTGACATCTCTCCTGTAAGTGAGAGTGGTTTGTATGTTTGTTACATCTTCAAATAAAATAAGCTAAGAATTGACTCTATGTGCGTGCGCTGCAGTAACTTTACCATCTCAATAAAAAAAAAACAAAAAAAACAGGAGGGTTGTATATCACAGTCAATGATGTTTTTATTAACATTCAAAGTTAAATTAATAGCACGCGCTCGCTTTCATTCTCCTCCAGCGCTCACACCCAAAAGAGCACGCAGGAAGATACTAAGTGGACAAGTGTGGACGAGCACACACTGCAAGATTTCTCAGGTAAATATTCAGGCCACATTTTCAAGTGAAGTAGGAAAAGAAAAACACTTACATTTGTGTATAAAGGCCTGACCTGGGTGAAATACATGTGGAATCTTGTAGTGTGCATCCACTGTAAGACATTCATTTACACGCACACACACACAGATAAAATGCTGACATACAGGTCCAGCTGATACCTGCCAAACACACCTGCATACATACAATTTTCTCTCCACAAACAGACACGCACACACACCCAAAAGCAGACGCACTGTCCTTAAAGGGTCTGATATCAACGTATGTTCCATGAGACAAATACTTCAAATCACATGCATGCACACACACACACCCAACAATCACGCACACATTGAGACAAGGACACACACAAATACCAGCTGTTTTGAGGGGAAGTGATTGATTTCTCTTGTTAGGATTTTGTAATCAGGGTCAGGCAGAGGTTCAAAGGTCAGCCGTGGGTCCGCTTACGAGGCTGCTTTTGCCGCCGCGGTTTCAAGATGACGTAGCGCCTGTAGGTGGTGTGATGGTCTGATATGAACGGGATGTAGAACGCTCTGAAGAGAGAAGACGACCTGAGGGAGAAACATTTTCCATTAAAAGACTGTTAAGAGAATACTATTTTTTCGAGTCTCTATTCTGGCCCTTTAGATTTGGGAGACATGCTTTATTTCTCTTCCTGTGTCAAACATGCGTCTGGGAAAATACCTTGATGCTTGAAGGAAAGGCTTATAGGCGATGACGCTCCACTCCTCTTTGTTGGCTGAATAGCGTGGCTGAAGTGGCGTCTCTTCGTCTGTGTCCAGGTCTACTAAATAGTGGCACTGCCGTAAATCCACCTGCCCAGAGCAGAAATTCTAATTAAAATGCAACTATTATTACATGCAATATCAACAAACTCGCACATGTCTGAGTGACTCACATATCTGGTTGGTTCCTCCAGGTTCTGGTCGTTCATATGAGCCGGGATGATCTGTGTGGCCAGAGGCCCAGAGGCGTACGGCTGAGGCAGCTGCCCTTTAAACTCAGACTGAATGAACTGCAGTTGCCAGCTGGAGATTGGGAAGAAAAACTATCAGCAACTCAGTCACAGTCACACCTAGAAATGACAAAACACACTTCCCATACTTAATTAGCCATTGAAGACCTGCGTAGGAATCCTGGATACTGACTTGTGTGGCAGGAGGAAGCTGCTTGGGAAGCGGTACCACTCTTTGCCCGCACACACACTGACAGGTCTGCCTTCAGGGACTGAGTGAAGAGTTGGGTCCTTGGCAATACGATGAAACTCTGGGTACAGGTCCAGAGGGGCGTGGTAGCCTGTAGACAGTGAATGAAAACCTCATTTCATCCATCTTGAACTGCTGCTTTTGATGCCTGATACTTGCGCCTTGGGGAGTAGCGTCTGTGTGTGTACACACCTCTGAAAAGTGCGACAGAGCGAGACAGTGACAGCACTGTGAAGACTGCAACTGCACTCAGAGCCAACCAGTTGGAGGACACTGTGTAGTGCTCCAGTCGGTACCGCTGGAACAGGAAGTGGTAGCATTTCTGCAGGAAATGAAATGAATCTGTAAAAGCTCATTTAACATGCGCTTCCATAACCAAAAGGGGCCTAATACAAATAAAGCCAACTAACACATTTTTGCTACCAAAGCCAGAACACACCTGTAGAGAGGAGAGGGCCACTGCCCCGCTGAGGCAGATGAGAGGGTAGATGGGAAAGAGAAAACGCTCTTCTTTATGAGCTCTGGTGAAGAAAACCAACATCCACAGGTACATGGGAGACAGAGTCAGCCAGTAGGGACGGCCCAGGTTCTGCACTGCAGAAAACACGTGTGCACACAAGAAATCACAAGAGGAGCTGCTTTGGAACATCACACAAAAAATAAACTCTTCAAACATGTTTTACATTCATTTCCTGTTTTGGCTACAGCCGTTTGATGTCACATATGACTCAGGATATAAATAGTGACTTGATAACATCATATCAGCATTCGATCTGTTTTCCCACATAACTTGTTACAACTGAGCACCAAGACAATGAGCTGAAAGTGCGTCATTGCCACATACTTATTATTATAACACATACTGCTCTGCTAAGGCAGATGACTAACAACCTTTCCATCACCAAAAAAGTGTGAGAAATAACAACATTTATTATTATTTTAGTGCTGGTAAACACGCAGACGGTCCTCACCATTGAACCTGTGTAACAGTGTCTCCATGAGAGCAGTGAGTGGCAGAGAAAACAGTGCCAGAGCAAACACCAGGTTGAAGTTCAGGATCCCATTTGCAAAGTAGAAATGCCACGGCTCTGTACCTGGAAAGAAAAAAAACACAAAACATGCAAAGTATGATCATAAAAACAAGATCATAACTATATCATTATTGTAAGAGTCATTTAAAAGGGAAAATCCACAGAGGTGACGTTTGTTAAAACACATAAAACATTGAATAATGATGGTGACACTCTGATCCTAACAATACTGTGGATTAAGCCTTTTCCTGCCAAGTTTGTGGAGAATAAAACAACCTACTGGCACACAAAGATGTGATTAGTGTTGATGATGGTATGCCCTCTAGAGTCCAAGGGAAAAAGTGCAGCTTTAAATGATAACGTTTTCATTTAAGATCCATTCAGCCAATCAGTATAAAACCCCAAACATGTAATCGCTTTGAGTATTATACACCTTCACTGTCTTTAGACAGAATTTAAAAAATTTGTTATTAGTGTGTTTAAATGTAGAATGACAGTCAGCTTGTAGATGTTATATTTGATGATCTAACTGACTGATCAGCTGTAGTGAAATCTTCAACTATTATCTTGGTGTGGTTTGAGATTGTCCATGCATAAAAACTATACCAAAACAATTCTGTACTGTACACTGCACACGTAAAATAAGACAGAGACAAAGCAGAGATAATGTGAGGGAGCATGAGCCCCTGAGAATTCTGCTTTTTGTAACTGATCATGACAATAAAATGACACATTAATGATGTGAGCTCTTGTATGTTACCATAAAGATCAGGTCCATGTGGTGTGAAGACATTATACAGTAGAATATTGAGTGGAGCAATGACCAGTTTGCCATAAAAGAAAGAGTCCACTGCCACTAAGGGAACCTGAGAAAGACACACAGGACAAACAGAGGGGACAGTGAATGGACCCAGTGCTTGGACAAAAAAATCTAAATATTTTTGTCTCTGCTATATTATTTTCTATATGACACATAATGTAATACCCTTTTATATTCCTGCATTAATGATGAACTCTTCCACACACACTGCAGCTGTAATATGCAAAGCCTAAAGCCTTATTTGTTTTACGTGCATTCTTTTATTTTCTCACCAGCAGCAGAAGCAGAGCAACAGCTGACCAGATAAGAAAACTTTTCCACTGCCTCTTCAACACCAACAGGTCGAAGGCGATCGGAATGCTGCGGAGGAAATAAGCCAAAGCTGTATTGGGAGTAATGCATTTTGACAAGTCTGCCTATTGCTGGACAAATAGGCATTTTAGTTTCATCACCCTACCCAATCAGAGCAGAGAACGGCCATCCAACGATGGCACCAGCAGCCACACCCATAATGGCTAACGGCGGTGAATCCTGAAACCACCCCGTCATGGCAACCAGTGTCGTGTACATGCAGAAAGAGGAAGGCAAGAATGCTGCAGAGAAAGAACGAAAGAAGAGGATCGATCAGCAGACAAGAAGCAGAAGCAGTTAGAAAGGTGGACAAGAGTCAAATGCTAATATGAATATATAACAAAAACTAACAGAAAGGGTAGCTAGGGCTGTGCAATAGGACAATACATCGTGTGAAGGTAGAAAAACGTCTATGGCTTAATATTACGTTCCATCGTTTATTTCATTGTGTTGCAAATCACACTCTTTCCAGCAATATTTTCCAACATTTGGACGATGTCTTGCCTTCTTCTGTACAGCACGAATGCAGGCAACACAAACAAACATGGAGGAGACATGTTGACAACAGAGACAGAAGCAGATTAAAGAAGTGAATAAATCTGGCCAACCTGCAGATGAGCAGAACATTCCCGTGCTCAGGACGAGGAATGCCAACATCAGACGGCCCACGTGCAAACCAAACTTCTTACAAACTGCCCTGTGTCACACACACAAACCAACCACATGGTTAACTTCCACATCACATACACACAGATATCTATACAGTCTAATAAATATAAAAAAGCACTTAGCTTATCAACTCACTTGTAGAAATAGAGTTCGCAGACACAGCAGGAGAATGCTAACACACATCGTACAAAGTAGAACACCAACACCTGCAACACAATCATAACAGACATAGATATAAGACACTGAAGTCATTTAAAATATCGACGACAACGGCAACAAATGTTAAAATGAGAGCACATTTGGAACAGTTACCTTGTTTGTCTGTAGAACATGGGCATGCAAACAAGCAGGAAGAGCGTGTAGCCATAAGTAAGCGTATGACCTGATGGCGTACAGTGGAGAATATTCCCATGTTTGCATCCCTGTGCCGTACAACAGGTAGTGCATCTGTCCAGACAGCCACCACAGCAATTGCACACGTGGACAGTTAAAGAAAGAGAAGAAAGAGATTATTCTGACATGGTAGATATTAGAAAACCAGAGGGCTCATAAATGACAGCATGTACAGCACTCACAGGCTCCCAGTAGTTGAAGGTCTCATCGCAGTCTGAGATATTGCTGAGCAAAGCTGCACAGAAACGTGCAGAGAGCAGGCATTTGAATGCAGTTGAACCTTCTGGAGCCCATACCTGCCCTCCACGACTGATTGACCTATTTAAAACAAATAACAGACGCGCAGTTGTTACATATCCTTCAACAATATACGCATTATTATCAAGCTCAATTGCAGCATCAAAATGTATTAAACACCTTCAAAATGCTGGGCTCTTAGATTACACTTCAATGGATTTAAATGGTGCATCCTGTCTGCTTTGCGCATATCAAATAGAAAAATAACCTTGATCTTAAACAGGCTAATTAGTCATGTGAAGCAGACAGCCCACCCGCCTGCACAGTGGCCTTTCAACGAACCTTTTTTTTAATGTGTTTTAACATGTAACTGATTGATGTTTCCAGTGCACCTGCTCTTAATAAAACACCAATTAAGATCCCAATTATAGTAATCATTTCAGAGCTGGTTAATTAGCATGCCCTTCATTACAAAAATTAAGTGTTTGCTGGAACACAAAGTAAATGTCAGCTCACAGCAGAGGGTTTGTCCTTGTAATAAGGACAAGCCCTCAGGACTGAAAGACTGTCCTACAGAGAAAACGCCATTGAACTGTGTCTGAGCACGAACACTGACTGAATCAAAATGCCCATTTAAACTGATAATTTTTTATACAGTTGGACAGTTGTGCTCCAATACTCTTCCAGTTCTGGTTTTCTCAGTTAATGATCTGTTGGTCATTTTCATATCTAAATGTTATTTCAATTTCCTGATGACATGATCATGATTACTGTGAATATCATTGTTTATATTACTGTTATTAGTAGTACAGCATAATGTTATATTATCATTCAGGTATATAGACATGTCTTGATTCACATCAGCGCAAACCTAATTGGACTGGTCAAGGCCTAGGCCATTTCCATTTAGACCCCCTCACCATTCTGTCAAGTGTAAAAATTGTATTATTTCCTCTGTATTACAGTGGTGACACTGCACATTTTACCATGATTGTATTTCACAAGACTGTTTGTGTGCTGTTCAATGAAAGTGTCAACTAAACCTCTAAATCCTTGAATCCAAAATCAATAGTTATGTCATTTGTGGTTTCTAATAGTGTGTTGACAATAAGTAGCTTGCTGAAGAATTTAAATAAATCACAATAACAGCTGTTTGACATCACATTATCACTGGAGCAATGCTACCATTATTTACCTCCCAGATGTGGACAGCTGTGAACTTGTTATAAGTACTTCAACAGTACTGTAAGACTACTTCGTCAGTGTTTACAGTAACAGTGCTAACCTACTCTCCCCCTTGTGTCTTGCAGTGTTTCCTCCTGTTGACACCCACCATCAGATTAGTAAGATTAGTCGTCTCAGCGGCAGCTTAACGTTGATCCTCACGTTATGTTTTGTTATGACACGTCATCCCTGTCGTAAAATTCTTTCAAAACATCTCAGCATCGTGTCAACAGCACCAATCACTGCTTTAAAATAAAGCTTTATGTGCGCCGGGCAGGAGTCGACCCTCTGGTTGTGAGCTATCATAAAGGAGACGTGTGACAGTTAGGGTAAATGAATGAAGATGAGCAGGTAACCCAACTGCGTTACGTTGCTCTACTAAAACATAAACGAGGCAACTAGTTAGTTTTGGGACGGAAGCACAATTTCACAGCCATTATAGTTCAAACTGCTGCAAACACACGGTCCTGTAGGATGCTAGGTGGACGTAATCAATCGTTGTTGCGGTGATGTTATGATCGAAACTTAACGTTTCAAAGTAGCTAGCTAGCTAGCTTCCCCCGCTCAGGCTGTCAGTTAGATACGGGGATAGAGCTCACAACACGGACGAGTCTTGCCTCTTTTCTTCCGGCTCATACTCACTCTTGTCGAGTCTCTGTGACTTTAATGTCATCGCCGCCTTTCTCCTCTTTTGGTGGCCGAGCTTCGGCGGGGACGTTCACGTTGTTTGCATCTTGTCTGCTGCCTCGCCTGGTTCGCTGCCGAAGCGCTTTGGCCGCCATGTTTTCACGACGCTGCACCCGAGTCGAACTTCGTTCATTTTCGTCGCTGTCCGGTTATTGACAGCTCTCATCACAGACTGTGTCAAAGCCTTTGAACAAAACTTATTAATAACTTTTCCAGCGACTTTGGTCTGTATGGATGGTTCTGAGCCGCTAAAAATGTAATAAAAGGGGTTGTCTCAGCTGTTGATGTCATCTATATATTTTTTAAAATATTGTCCTTATTTTAGGAGAAAAAACTCGGAAATGCTGAAGCTTGGTTGTCTTTTTATATAAAATCTCTCAATAGAAAAGGGATTCGTTACCCCCACAAATTACCTGTTGCACAGTACGACTAATGTGAATGAATCGAAAATACTCTTAAGATGAACAAGGAACAATGCACAGGAGCCTGTATGCAGCCCCTGATGAGTTTGTTGGAAAGAACTACTAATTTGGCCATAATCATGGGTGAAATACACCACGGTGTATTGATTGAACACAGACACAGCACAGGGCAAGTCAGCTGAACACTTTGATTTTACATAGAAAACATGCTTATTTTACAATGATTCTCAGTAGACCACAAACGTGTTAAATAACAAGTTTATTGTATAATAATTTAAACACACAGATACTGAGAGGTCCAATCACATTTTAAATACATACTACAGCAAGCAATGCCTCAACTACTGTAAACACTGTTCAACTATAGTTTTGCAGATTAGAGTTTGCTAAGCGGTTACAATTGTAATTATAATGTCTCTGAAAAGGTTAAATCTCTGTTCCTCCTACAGATTCTGATGAAGTTACCTGATGGTGACTTGCAGCCGAGAGGATAGTAAGGATTCCAGATGCTTATGAAACTGGAGGGCTTGTGTGTGTGACAAAGCGTGTGTATGTGTGTGGTAGGTAAGTCTGTAGCAGTAACTGGTCTGGCTCAGGTCAGGGTGTGAGAATGCGTCGATGAGTTTAACTTGCTCCACGGTGCCACAACTGGCCTCTCTGATCACAGCGTGGAACTTCCTCTCCTCCCACGTTGGCCCTGTCCAGAAGCTGATGTCAAAGCTGATGTGCTCAGGGAACAGGGAGAATGGGTGGAAAGGTTCCCCTGGCGATGGGCGGAGACTGAACTCTTTTAAAAAACGTGGGTCATGTGACCACAGCAGCCGCCAGTCAGGGAGTGAGAATAGGAGCACGGCGAGTAGGTCCAAATTTAGAGACACAGTGACACTGATGTGGCTCATGTTGTCGCTCACGGTGTCTGCAAACACCCTTCCAACTAAACCCATTGGCTGCGCCATCAGACGCAGGCCTCCCTGTTCTGTGACCAGGGAGACCCCGTAGGGAGTAAGCAGCGTTTCCAGCCTTTGTCCAAGAAATTTTATGGGCTTACATTCTGAAGGGAAAACACCTCTGAGGAGAAGCTCATGAAAGGAAGGCAGAGCCCAGAGGCTGACGGACACATTCCTGAACACTACACCACTAATGCCCAATAATGAGCTGGTAACACCATTACAGCCATCACAAGACACCTCATTCTTCTGTCCTTCAATCTCAACACTTTCATTACTCCCCCGCACTGTCAATTCTTCTTTTTTACTTAGAAGCTCTTCCATTTGCGGGAGCAGCGATGGACGCAGCACATAAAGACAGTTTTCCCCTTCAGGATCAATATCAAGGGAGCATGCAGACCTTAAGCTCTCGGCTCCATTGCTCCTCACCCTGTCCACTTTATTTGAGGTAACACGTGTAGCTGATGGAGCGTCTGGTGTGTCTGTGCGTCCCTGACTCTCCAAAACCGCCAACGGCTCTTTCGCTTTGTCTGTAAAGGTGTGAGCATCAGAGTTGAGGTCTTTCTGAAGGAGGTGGATCCAGTAGCAGTGTGTACTGTTGACATCACAGCAGTGCACCTGCAGCTGTTTGGCCGTGAGGAGAAAGGGAAAGGTCTCTGTCGTCATGGAGACCGACGACTTTTCTCCCAGTCCTTCAAGAAGAAAATCTTGCACCAACCTGACAGGGTGGACAGACCCTGAGCAGAGAAATCCCCTGATGAAAGAAAGAGACAGGAAGCATGTGGTTGCATAACTTTTTTTTTTTTTTCTCTGCGTCGGCGGCTTAATACTCAAACAGCACCAGAGTGTCTGTGTTACTGTACCTGAACATGTAATCACTGAGCTCGGCTGGTATATTGTACTGGACTTTCTCTCCTTCAACAGCCTCTTCCACTTTAAGTATCTGAGCAGAGGTGTAGGGGAGGCTGCGAGTGAACACATGGAGCAAAGCATTCTCCACATGAAAGCCCTTATCCTGGCTCCTGTGCAACAGCAACACCATCATTAGACGGTGTCAGTATGCAAATACACACACACACACACACACAAAGGGCTGCTTCTATTTATACACCATAACACTCACCTTTACTCCTTACCTGTATCCAGTGCACTTGTAGTTCTGGTATTTCTCACTTTCAAAAGGACGGACGTCAGTAAGGAGTAGGTGTGCTTCTGCTGCCATTGCAGCCACCTGCCAGCTGTTGTGCCACTCTCGTTTAGGGTTGTCCGCTGGTGTCCCACCCTGCCCGTTGCACAAGGAAACATGAACCTCCCCGTCTTCAGCCAACACCTCAACACAACTGGAGACACAGACAGCGGTCAGCATACTGACTTTGACAAAGAAAAAAACAGTCTTCCAAGGTCTAAACCGACCATCTGCTGATGAAGACAGTGAGATGCCACTAAAACCCTAAGCTAGTAAATTGACCTTGAGTTGAGATTATGTTGATGGATGCCAGAAACAACAGAAAATGCTGTGAATGCCTCTGTGCTATGATGCAGTGATACCTGAGGAAGAACTTTTTAAGAAGTTCTCTGTTTTTTTTAACGCCACTCTTTCTGCCGCAGTGAGGAAAGTTAAACACCACACGGTCAAACACTCGGTCCTGGAGAGAGGCGCATTCCCCCAGCTTTCTGCAGTCCACCTCGAAATGCACCGCTCCACCTGGTCACACACAGGAAAAAGTGTGCAACAAATGTAGTGCCACAGAACACAGCTTAGCACAAAGATGAAAATTACTCACAAACTCGTACCCGAGTCCTTGATGATCTGAATGTTAGTGGCTGCGCCTTCGTGCCGCAGTGCCTCCTCCTGATGCTGGAAGCAAGTGGCCGTGATGCTGGTCTCTGTTTCGGAGTAGAACTGACTAACACAGGCAGAAAATGAGAAGTTCCCTTCTCCCACCAACAGTATGGACCGCGAAGGCGACATGTCCCGTACGAATGGCAACGAGGGGACACAAAAAGTCAAGTTTCCAGAGATTTGCCTCGAAATCTGCCCCCTTTTACAGCTCTGTATGCGAGAGGAAGAGACGCGCGTGGGAGCGACAATGACCACCTTCGGTCTTCTTCGCGGTCTAATATGATCGTAGTAATTTCATATTTTAGTAAGTAACGTCCGTATCTCTTGTCTAAGACCGACTCGACTGAAAAAACAAGAAATACATTGACTGTAATGTAAAATAAAGCCGTTGACCTTCTCCTGCTCCCCGGCGTCGCAGCACATGAGAGCTCAACAATATTATCTCACCTGTAGCAGCTTGCGTTGGAAGCTGTGTCACAAATACAGTAGTCCGGCCAGAAACAAAACTTAACGAACGTTACGCTGTTTACACTCATCGCCCCAAAACAGCAAAGCTAATGTCGTTTAAGTTAAAATTAGATAGATGAGATGTAAAATTGTTATCTTAATAATGTTACCACTGAGATTTCTTCGTGTAACTGTAAAGGCATAATTTGTCAGACCGCTGGATTCCTGTTGTCGTTTCAGGGGGAACTTTTATAGGGCGGCGCATCACATCTGGAGGAGGGAGCTATTTGCAGCATCAGTTGATCCCAGCATCAATTATCTCCGTGTATTAACAGTTTATCCCTACATATTTCACCTGACAGTTTTTCCGATGTGCGATCCTCAGTTCCGCCCAGGATTTTAACCTCTCTCGACAACAACGGAAGTCGGTAAGCAATGAACAAGCGCACATTATCTGTCTGGTTCTGCCGATGCTAAGGTCATGCTAGCTAACGGAGTTGCTGCACCTGCCCATGAAAACAACAGCCAGCTTTGCATGATGCACACAATCATAATCATTTTTGTAATTACAATTTTAAATCCAATACAAATCAATTTAAAGGATGAGCAAAATAAATGTAAAAATATAAGCTTTTGTTCTTAATTTCGTTTGCATTTTTTATGTCTGTGAGTTTAGGTGTTTGTACAATAACACAACTTTAAATTTCTTTTATATTATTTTTAGTCAGAACATTGTGTATACATTGCATTTGTTCAAGGAACAGGTGTTTTGGTTTCTGTATTAATTGTATTTCAATGCTCTGCTTCTGTTTTCTTCATATTGGACAGTCTGTTTTTTAAATGGTGCAGTTGCAAGCTGCAGGTGAGACAAATAAATATATCATAGCATCATGATAAATCTCATCCTATGTCCCTTTGTGTCTTGCAGGAAGTGTTGCGCCCACATGGGCAGCGTTCTAGCTTTGTCTTCCGGTCCAGGCCATCAGAACTGGCCTTTCTCTACGGACCCTACTCCCTCTCGTTGGGACGCACATCCTGCTCACTGGGACAGTCCACCACGCTGGGAGAGGAGAGATGGCCGCCTACCCAACCCTGGCAGCTTCCACTCTCTCCACAGGAGCTGTAAAGGTACGTCTGGCTCAAAAGGAGGACCTGTGGAGTGCACACCATAGAGGAAAGTAGGTGGGCAATTGTGTGGTTGATGCAAAAAGCCTTTTTATGTGGTATAAAAGCCAACATTTTATTAAAGCTACAACTGTTTCTTAAAGGTACATTGACTGCCAGCTGTAACAAAAGCAATGCCAGTATATACTGGTGGAACACTGTGTATGTTTACATTTACATTAATGTGTAAAAGTGTATTTTTATGACTGTGGATGTGTAAGTAATGTTTTTTGTGACCCAGTAATGTTTCTCTAGCAAAAAGTTACACATAATTCCTCAATCTGAGAAATTATTATTATTTTCCATGAGCATTAATCAAAATGATCACTATCAGAATAGTCAGATGATTACAGTGCAGTGCATGTAAGAGTTCTTTGATCTGACTGTTTCTCTGCTTTTCTCCACAGATGTGTTTCCTCAGCAGATTGAAGGAGTCAAGATGATCCTCAATAAAACCCTGAGCAGCTTCTTCAAGGTGACTCTTCCACCCGCATCAGTTTACATTCAATTTACTGTATGTAAAGGTAGCAAGGATGTGAATTTACATTTTAAAATGTTATAGTGCCTTATCTTGTACATGTATGTATGATGTATGTGTTTGCTTCCAGGTCAGTCATGCTCTCCACCTCAGTGCTGTTAGTCCTTCATACTATCGATTCCACGTGGAGCATCTGCAGTCGGATGATTACAGCAAGGACAAGGTCAAGCACAAGTCATGAAACAACAAATGTATCACCACTACTGTATCATTAATGTTGACGCTGCTGCTTCTTCGAGTTGACGGGCTACATTTTGATCCTTCCTCACATTTTAGGATGCCCCAGCGTTGATCGGTGAGATGGACTCTTCAGGTAGTCTTAACGCTCATGCTCTGCTGCATCTCACTGAGCGTGTGCGAGCCAGAACAGTGCTCCAGGTGAGATGATCGATGAATGTGTACTAGATATGAAATTAATGCCATTTGCTGCAAATGTCTTAATGTTTGATTCACTGGTGTTTTAGACCCAGCAGTCCCAGTTTGTAACGTGGCAGTTTGAAACGGAGTACAGAGGGAACGACTTCACCGCTGCTGTGACGGTAGCCAACCCAGACGTCCTTAGAGAGTCAGGTGAGACACGACAGGTGGAATGATAAGAGCCTCGCCTGAGCATCACTCCATTTTATAGTCATCAGGTCCTGATAAAGATGCATCAGTATATTTGCGTGCTATAATTCTGATGTTTTCCTGATTGGGGAATATCTTTGTTGATATGGTTAATCTATTTTGTGTGTGTGTGTTTCTCTTGGGCAGTCATCCTTGTGGCACACTTCCTGCAGAGCGTGTCCTCTGGGCTGGTGCTAGGAGGGGAGCTGGTCTATCATCGTGGCCGAGCAGAGGAAGGAGGAATTCTTACTCTGGCTGGACAGTACTCAAGTGAGATTTTGAGTTCAATTGTGAATAAACATGCAAGTTAATTGAGCCAGTATTTTTCCTGATCCATTTTTTTTCTTGAATAAGCAGCAGCTCAGCTTTCAGCTTTTTTCTGTCCATGCAGGACCAAACTGGGTTGCGACACTGAATGCTGGGAAAGGAGGTGCCCATGCTAGCTACTATCACAGAGCCAACAAACAGGTACAGCAAATACCAGTATACTGCGTAAACACACCATTTTCTTTAGGTGCATGTTGAAAATGTGCTTTTGTGTGTTTGTTCACCAGATTCAAGTCGGGGTTGAGTTTGAAGCCAGTACCAGGACGCAGGAGACCACAACCTCATTCGGGTACCAGATGGAACTCCCAGAGGCCAACATGGTGTTTCGAGGTAACTTTCTTTCTGCAGCTTGGACAGTGGAAACTCTGAAGAAAACATACAGCATGTGAGATTTTGTGTGTGTGTGTGCATTCAGGAATGATAAACAGTCGGTGCATAATCGGAGGTGTGCTGGAGAAGCGTCTGACTCCGCTCCCTGCCACCTTGATCATGGGTGCCTTTGTAAATCACAGAGGGGACAAGCTGCAGGTGGGCCTTGGCGTCAACGTGGGATAATCCTCCACTGACCCCTGCTGGAATTACAACTCGCCATCAGGACAACCATCCAGAGACCTGTTTCAGAGGCTTCGTACTAACACGATCTTCCAAGGTTTCTCAGCCTCACTAAAACGCTTCCTACGAACCACCGGAGAATCGTGGATTGTTCAGCTGTCAAAGCCCAAAATGTTTCCTTAAGTCGATGCATCTCATCTCGCAACCTACCTCTCAAAACTGAGGTGATGTTTTCTGATTGTGTGACAAAAGGATCACGAAGGAGAAATGGTTGAACATTTCGAGGGGCTCATCAGCTGAGACTGGAGATGTGTTCCTGTCCCCCTGAAACCAGACTGCACATCACCCTCTGGAGAATGGAAACAGAAGGGATCAGAGGCACGCTGTACTGAAAGCTGAAAACAAATTAAAGTTTTATACTGTAGGTAGTCATAGAGAAACTTCATGTATATATAGAGTATATTGAGAAAGAGGAGTGTTTTTGTGTGTGTTTTAACCCATTAATTATAATTCTTGTACCTGACCTTTCTGCTGTTGTTTGCAAAACTACATACTTGTTTTTATTTCTAGGCAGCCATTGGCTTCCATTCATGCCAGTACAATTTTTAAATTAACTTGTAGGCAGTAGCAGCAGGAAATCTGCCTGGGATAGCTAATACAAATGACAAATTCACATTATTCTTTTCTCAATGCCCATCAGCCTCCTGTTTTTCCTCGGGGGGGGGGTTATTTAGCATAGCCCATCAATGCATCTGTCTCTTAAATCTTGGGGCTCACTCACACAAACTAACACCAAGAGGATCAATCTGACAACAAAGTGGCTGACAGAAGTGTAAAATGGGTGAAATGATGACAAAATGCCAGTATGATCCTTAAAGCTGTGCGTAGGAGTAAGTGATTGATTATGTCCACTTTTTTTTTTCCAGCATAAAGATGTGTGTGAGACTTCACACATGAACAAACAGCCTGTTGACTGTAAGAGAAAAGGTGCTGCTCCATACACACTCACCTCCAGCTGAGGGATGTGAGAGTAGCACTGCACTGACTCTAATGAGCCAGAACTGTACTGTATGTATATAGATAGAAACACTGACCTGTATGCAACCTGCACTACTCACGCTGCTTCTGGGCATTTCTGGTCCCATCTAACATACTAAGTGTTGCATATGTATTATTTATACATGATGTAATATAAGCATGGAGAGAAGTGAAAGGGAATGACTGTCTTTTTCTGACTTAATTTATTAAAGATGTTATTTCTATCAGCTTTGGGTGTTTTTGTTGTAATACATAGATACAGCACTGTGCATTCATTGTTCCACTGATCTTTATTTTTGCTATTAACAAAGAATCTTTGGACTTTGAGGGACTAAAAGTCAAGTCTAAAATTGTTTTTGCAATCTGTCTGAACACAAATTCAGCAATAAGATGCTTTGGTGAAAACACCCAACAGAGACACGGTGGCTTTAAGTTTTTAATACAAAGTCCTAAAAACTGAAATTAATGATATACTGTACATATATATACAAACATATTCAAATATGAGGTCTGAAAACATTTCACCTGCTGATGTCACGTTACAGTGTACATTATCTAGCAGCATAAGTTCACAGTGGCAAAGCTAAAGGCTGATATTCTGTCCGGTTTAAACTGCTGCCACTTCTCTCTGTTACATGTCTTTGAAAAAAGAGAAGAATCCTTTCCCTCCTTCCCCCTTCACTCTTAAAGACTTGCTTCTTTGGAGTCCTCCGGCGTTGTTTCTCTCTTGCTGTCTTTCCCTCTGTCTCTCCTCCTCCCTTTGCAGTACCTGTTGATTGATCACCAACCGCATGTCCTCCTGCAACACAATGAAAGGTTCAGGTGGAAAAATAATATCCTGCTTATACACTATTTTAAACATGTTGCTAAATGATATCATTTAACATTTTATACCCTGGCACAGACTCACCTGCCAGGCTTCCAGCTCTTGAGACAGAGCCACCTTATGTTTGATGGTGTTGAGAAGCTGCTTTGTGAGTGACTCTTTCTCCTGGAGCACAGTGGCCAGTTCACTCTCTAGGGAACTGGACATTGACATGATGATTATCGAAACATAAATCAAATGAGATGATTTCAAATCAAACTGACAAATGCTGTTGCTGAGTACGGTTACCTGTAGCTTGGCATGTCAGGACGGCTTCTAAATGGCTTGATTTCTTCTCTCAAAGACTCCAGCTCTTCTCGCTGAGACTGCAGCTGCAGTGTGTGAAATTGGAAGGCAGACATTGTAATTCCAGGTTTCAGCTTTCCACATTGCATTGGTGTAAGTTGTAAATTGAACCACAACCGGCTCCGAACTACTAATGATGTCACAAAATAATCTCTTATGCACACATCGTAAACCCAGACTGAAGGTGAGCACAGAGAGGCGTTTCCCCTTCAGCAGATGAATGTGAAAACAGACTATAATGTCAAACCATGCACATACATCGTTCTACACAATGAAGATCAAACAGCTGAGTGAAGTAACAATAAGAAAAACACATTTTTGAGTGGAAGGGGACTTGAACTGCAGGTGGTAAAAGCAGAAGATGTCTGCTTTGATTAATTAGAAGTGAAATATATTGATGTCAGATTCCACCAATGCTTCTTGCTTGTATGTGAGTGTGGTTGTGTACAGTTCAACAGACCTCCTCTCTGAGCGTTTGTATCTCTTCATCTCTTGCTTGCAGGACTGTGGAGTGAGCTAGAAGAGCCTCTTTCGCCTGGTCAGAGGAAGAGATATACACAACAATTATTCATAGGTGTTTGTGCTTTCAAAGCAAATTTGGCATTTTGGAGTCTCAAACTATCAAAAGAAGGATGTCAGTACAGGGTCAAAATAAGGGCTCACAAGCAAAGGGTAAACTTGTCAGTGCAGTTAGTGTGTGGGTGTGTATGTGCATTTGGGTGTGTGTGGGTGTGTGCGTGCACTTGTACTTGCTGCATGGTGAGGACCGAGCAAGTTTTCAAACAACAGAGCAGGGATGTTTTTGGAAAGTGAGGACATTTTGGCCGATTGTCACATATTCAAAGGCCAGTTTGAGGGTTCAGACCTGGTTTTCAGAGTTAGATTAGAATTAGGTTTGGGTTAGAGTTAGGGTAACGGTTGGGGTGGGGACTCCTCTTCCTTATGGAGACAAAATGTAAGTAAGCAGCAGTTATGGTTATGGTTCGGGTTATTCTCTAGGTAAAAGGACTGTGTGTGTGTGTGTGTGTGTGTGTGTGTGTGTGTGTGTGTGTGTGTGTGTGTGTGTGTGTGTGTACCTGTGATTGCTGAATTTCACTAAGCAGAGACAGAGGTGGTGTGTGTGTGCTGTCCAGAGTGCTCTCTTCTCCCAGGTTCAGAGCTTTCTGCTGTAGAGAGCGATTCATGGTTCGCAGCTCAAACACCACTCCCTGTTCCTGAGCTATCTACATATACACAAACACACACACACACACACACACACACACACACACACACACACACACACACACACACACACACACACACACACACAGTGAGAGACAGGCACACACACACACACACACACACACACACAAATCAAGAGTTTCAGGTGAGTCGTGTTAGTGACTGTTAGTGAGAGGATTCGTCTTTCTACATTTCATCTTTAAACACGAGGCAGTCGGCGATCCTCACCTCTGCTTCTTTCTCTCTCAGTGTTGTTTGCACTTCTGACAGTCTATCTCTCAGCCTGTCTCTCTCTGAGCGGAGTCTATCACTGTCTTCCTCTGAGACTTTTAGGCGGGCGTCCATGTGTGACAGCCGCTCCAGCAAAACTCTGTTCTGTAGGGGAAGAAGATGGATAAACACAAAGTGTGAATAACTGGTTGTAATGAATGAATGATCACGACACTCTGTTGGCTGTTGGGTTGTGTTTCTGCTGGAAATTTAAATAAATATCATTCATTTGAGCTGGAGTACAATACATTTTTAACTGGCTTTTGTGCTTTGAGATATGGATACTGGCATGCCTTGCATAGCATATCTTGAATATGTATTAATTAGGCTTCGAAAGCACTTAATTTCATCCATATAAAAAACACTCAGCATACGGAAACTTAAAAAGTCTTGCAACTTGACTGCCCCACAAGGCAAAAAAACAGCTCTCCTCACTGTCATGTTGTATTATGGTTTTATAGTATTTGAAATGTAATAGTTTTTTGTCTCTTACCTACTATCATGCAGCATTCAAGATAGCATAATATGTTCAGGGCTGTCACATTGAAAGCTTTGACATTGGTTGTACTTGTGCAAAACACAAAGAAGTGACTGGTAAGTATACCTCTGCTTGTACGTTCTCTAACTGCGTGAAGTTGATATTTCGGCTAAAAGATGATTCATCCATCTCTTCTCTGAGGGAACGAAGCTCAGTCCTCAAGGAGTGTTCCAGGGTCACAGCCTAGATGAGCAAAAGATGGTTAAGTTGAGAAAGACTATTGTTCAAAAAGTGACTCCCTAAACCTGTTGGCCTGCATTTTTCCATGTGACGGTGATACCATGCACACACAGACAATTCCCACACACAGATGTACACATGGACTCTGTTTATTTCATCATCACATCAACATTTTCTCTGTTGGTTTAGCATCTCATTAATGCAGGTTTCAGGCTGCCTCAAATAAACTAACCTCTGCCAGCTGCTCAACCAACCGCTGGTTATGATTGGCTAACTGAGTCAGCTGTTCACTCTCATCCCTTCGCCGGTCGCGTCCCTGGCTGTGATGTCGCTCCAGCTCAGTCCTCAAGGCAGCTAAGTCTGCAGCCAGCTCTGCTTCTCGCTGCCCCGATGCCAGTTCATTCATCTCCAGCTTCCTCTGAAGACGATGCTTCTCCTGCTGCAAAGCCTGAAATATTAAACACAACATTGAGGGGCTTCAGGGCAACATGACAGCATCGGATACTGAAATACATCTATAGTTTGATGCCTGTATTCTTCTTATTTTGAAGGGAAATTAGAACAAATGTGTCAGTTTCAGCTGTGTCAGGAGTGAACAAGGTTGGAATCAGTGACACTGTTGCTTGAGAACCAGACAAAGCCAGAAAGACAAACAGACAGATCACTCTGTTCTTTTCAAGTGTCTCAGTAGGTCAACACTTTCTGACAGTGAACCAGCATGACTAATACTTGCACCCCGACACTGAAGCAGCTAAATGGCATTCAGCCAGCATTCATTTTATGATTTCCACCAGTACTTTTTCTCTGCTGCTGCTACTATTGCTGATACCACTGCTGCTATGTATAATAACAAGAATTATATTAACTTAACTGGAGTCCTACGTCTAATTGTTGTGTGTCTATGCAAAGACAAAACTGTCAGACTATTTGACATCAATATTAAATCTGTTTATTTTTTCATGACATTGTTATGATGCCACTACCTTTACTTTTTTATTGCTTGTGGAATATATTTATATTGTTTTTATATCTATTTTCAACAAGGTTTTTAAATCTTTTTGTATCCTGTTATCAGCATTACTTGATTAGGATGGGAGAACTGTGTGGAATAAACTGAAACTTGATGGTTATGAGTTACAGACTCGCAAGTCGTTCCACTTTTATGATTGCTCTGCAGGCTAGAATAACTCTAATGTGCAAAGTTTTACTGTTCCTTTTTCCCTGGCTCACTACATTTTAAGCAGCTTTATCCTTACCTCCATTTGCCTCTCGCTCTGCTCCAGAGAGGCTGCCAGCTCCTCATTCTTCTCCAGTAAAGCCTGTCCCAGCTCTGCAGCAAGGATCAGATCTGTCTCTATGCCTCCTCCGCTGTCACTGCTGCCAGGAGAAGATGTGGATGAGGGCAGAGTGAAAGAGAGTGAGACTGAGGAGGATGAGGAGAGAGGGAAGAAGGAGTCCTCCAGGCTTGGGGAGGGGAGACTGTTTTTCCTGGGGGTGAACATTGTTGACAGGCTGCTAAGAGTCAGTCAGAAGGTATCATCCCAAGTCATTGGACTTGTAAGCCACACTCACACAGATGGCACGTGGACAGCCATGAACTTGTGTGAAATCATGAACACTTCTCTGTTGCTTGATGATCTGGTCGGGAGAGGTTTGATGTCTTAAATTCCCAACTTTGTAATCCAGGATACGCCTCTGCCAAACTCACTTTTCACTGTGGCGCCAACGATCCTAATCCTGGTGTCATTCAAATCTTCTCTTCTTTACAGATACCTCTGTGGGCAGGAAAGGACTTTCAATAACACAGAAAATCACTAAAAACAGATTTATTAACTGTGCCTGTGAAACTCAGGACATGTATGTTGACTTGTGTGAGTGTCAGACTGGCTGTTTTCTAGCAATATAATCTCACAAGGCTGTTAAGGAGACCTTTTGTCTGAGAGCTCCTTTTGTTACTCTGACCGAAATACCAGCTCGGCTATTATCTTTGTTCTGTTCCCCCCTCCCTAAATTCCAAAGGCATTGTGCTGCACTAGTTCCTACAAACACAACAAAGTCCTGAATGTTCCTAAAACAGTCTCTAAAGTAATCAGTTCTGGATAAATCATGAGGAAATAATCACCACCACACATGACTTTAAAAAGCTGTTTTTCCCAAAATAAGAATTGATAAGACACATTTTGGTCACAATGCAGTTTACCTTCTTAGTCTCAGTCTCCTGTGACATTTCTGTCTTTCAGTCTGACGTCACCACCTGCGAGCTCACCTGTTGCTGCTACCTCTCGCTACCATGAAACCATGCTGTCATCCCACTCAAAATCATTGAAAACCAAAGCAGCGAACTCATTCCACTTAAACATCATCTCTTTCCTTTATGAGAACTAACTGTAGAACCTGTGTTCACCCATGTTCGTCTACAAAGAAACAAAAATGAAGGCTGTCTTACCTGAACATTTGCCAGCCGACTCATACCAAACAGGTATCGTCTTCCTGTTTTGTGAGTGAGTGTGTGTGTTTGGGAGTGTTTGCACAAGAGAGGCTGAGCTGGTTTCCTTGGCAGTGGAAACATACAGTATGTAAATCCAGCCAGTGGCTCCACCTCTTGAGTTAAAAAGGTAAAGAGAGCAAACATAAGGAGGAATACACTGATAGACAGCAGGGAAGTAGAAAGAGTAGGGTGTCTGCTGTAAGATAATCACTGCTCTGACATCTAGTGGCTGAACAAGGTAAGGAAGACACAGATTAACTCTGAGGAATGTGTTGTTATCAACTCCAACACTGCTGTTTGAGCGGGGGTGACACAGGGTGAGGGATGGAGAGAGAGGGGAAGGTCAGAACACAAGCAGGGGTCTGTCTAATCTGGCCCTCCTCTTCCTCCTCCTCCTCCTCATTCCCCATCCTGTTTACCTGCTTGAACAGTTTGAAAAGGAGCTCTGTGTGCGCTCATGTGTGAGGTAGGGGGGGCAGAGAGAGTAGAAAAAGGGGACTGCCATCGCTGCACCTTCTTCCTCAAGGACGGCAAACAGACAAAAGGGCAAAAGAAGTCCATTTGGATTGGATCATCAGGTGCGTTCACATACAGAACAGACATGCCTTGCAAACTCTGGCTTGCTCTGTCAGTGTGGCTTTTGCTGCCGACCTGTGAAGCTGGAAGGCAGATGCCTAAACTCTCTGACAAGAAACTCTGTGCTGACTCCGAATGCAGCCGTAAGTAGCACACCCACCAACTTCTTTTTGCTGCAAGTGTCTGCTGCTCTTAGTGGTTATGTTGGATCATGTTATATGACCAAATTGTTTACATAAAATGTCGGTCTCCTTCTGTATTCCTGCAAAGATCCAATCTTGATAGCTCGTGCAGTGCAGGACTACTACCCTGGAGACTGCAGGTTCATCCCCATCAGACAGGGGCAACTTGTCTATGTCTATGCAATGCTTAAGGACAGAGGGAACCTCTTCTGGGCTGGAAGTGTAAGTGAAAAAGCAACTATTTAAGTTATGATAACTACTGCTTTGACACGGCTGTTAACCAAAGGACCTGAAGAAGTGATGCTGCCACTAACTTTTGTGTATTTCATCTGTTTTCAGGTACAAGACTCCTATTACGGACAGCAGGAGGCCCGCATTGGCCACTTTCCCAGCAGCGTAGTGGAGGAGACACATCCTCTCATGCCAGCCAGCACTGAAGTCAAGACAACTGTAGGTGAACACACACACGTTCGCATAGGTATGCGTTATATGATGTTTTCTCCTAATGGCACCTCTCCCCTTGTTTCCAGAAATGGGACTTCTACTGTTACTGAGAAAGAGAAGAAGCCTCTCGTCAATTACACTGCAAGATAAAAAAGAGCTGTTTTTTCTGAGCTTTTTAGAAATATGTGGTTCTCACAGTGCAAACATGATCATCTTTTAGAACATGATGCATTGCTGTAGATTAAATTACTCAAAAACACTGATAGGGAACATCTTCCTGGATAATTAGTTCTTTAAGTTTTGATACTTTAACTGCATTATGCTGATAATGCATGCTTTTACATGCTGGATATGTTTTTGTAGTGAAGTATTTTTAATGCTTTTTCATTCATACTGTTTTGCAGGTGTTAAAATATTTGTCAAAGAGTAAAAGTTGAATAATGTGTCTTAAAAAGAGACATGTATGAACTGTACCTGTTTTTTCTCTGATTCATGCAATTTGTACAACAAATGCTTCTTTTTCTGGGTGATTATGCATCACGAAAGAAATATGTATGTGTTCAAGAAGCAATATCAGCTGATCCTTTAATTTATGGGGCATAGAAAACATCATCCATGCAACAATATTTTAAAAAGTACTGACAGACTCATCAGAATTAAATTTAATTATAATGCAGTTGACTGGCATTTGGTGCAATATACTACAAAATTGCTAAATATTCATTTCTGAAAGAATGTGTTTCTCCACAAAAGGTTTTCTGTCCTAATTCCCCAATATTATAATGAGGAAGAATTAGAAAGATTTCTAATGCACAGGCAAAAATTCCAAGTGGAAGTAGGCCTAACATAACAGTGCTGTGTTAAAACTATTTCCATGTTTTATAATAGACAATAAAGAAATTTCAGTGTTGAAAATAAAATTTTTCATCCTGCAAAAATACACCAATTGACATGGTGATAAAACCTGAAATTGCAGCTTTTATGTTATCCCTCAAGTATGATACTGAAAGAAGTCTTGACCTGCTAAAAACAAATGAAAACCTCCGTGCACAATAAGCGACAGGCACTGTTTAAGGTCAAATAAGAAAGCAGCTTGACTCATCTGCTGAGATGAAGTTTTTTGAAAACAGCAACACTACAGGCATAAAAAGAACACATGGCACGCCTATCATTTTGAGTTTCATCATTTATTCCATTTGTTGTTTTCTGTGTTAATATGCCAGAGGGTTGTTACCAACGTGAAGGAACAACAGAGCTGTAATTCTTGCATCTACAAGGACATATGCACTGACTCTCACACACATTCACACACACGTACATACACTTTCCTTAGCAGCTCAGAGGCCATGCTCCCCAGCAGAAAAGGAGCCCAGTGCTGTCGGTCTCCTCCTTCGTCCACCACGTTCCCTCCTGCTCATTCACCCTCGTTCTTCCTCTCAACGAGAACACACCTGGTCCCAAGTCCTTTGGTGGCTTTTTTTAGTGAACAAACTAAAAACGACTGTATATGCCTCCAGAGAACTTCCTCCTCCTCACACATACAGAAACTGTTCTCAAAGAATAAACAAAGCACAGTTGGCATCTTAGTCATACCCACAGACAGCACTGTGTACTGTAGATACAATTACTGTAAGCTGAACAATTTTAGTCTGTTGTCATCTTCTGTGGACAATTTTGACAAGAAGTTTTTACATTTCCACTCTCTCAAATGGGCTTTTTAGCTTTTTAGTAACATGTGTTACATTTTAGTAACAGGTGATGCAAAGAAGTTTGGGTTTAGTTAACAAATGTTTACATCTAAACAACAGGGCCAGGTCCTGATGCCTGATGAAGGAAAGGAAATGCCTGTCAAAATAAGATGACATGCACAGTGTATAGTTTGCATATACTGTGGTGTAGATGTTTTTGGCAGAGGTATAGTTTAAAGAATGATTCTGTAGGCTTGTGATGGGGAAATTAACTCTCAGGAGTTCATCATCCTGCACCTCACCCACCTGTGTCTATACAAAACTTAAATGCACTGACAAATAGACTGTACGACATATTAGCCTTTGGTTTTAAAGCACCGTTGTCTTGCACAGAATAACAGTGAGTTAGGAATTAGATACTGGTTTATTAGAAGGCACTTGAACTTAGAGACATCTATGTCTGTATGCCTCACCTACTGAATATGTGTACCTCACTACAAACAAAACTGTAACAGGTTAAACATAAAAACAGACAGCGCTTGGTGTTAGTACTGAAACAGTATAGGGAGATTCAGACTCTGCTCTAAATTTTCTGTTTCGGTGTTCCATCCTCACAGGAAATAGGAATAGTGCGCTCCTCGCCGGTAGAGGACCGAGGTGCAGTGATTGTAAGCACACCGTCAACTGACAGACAGGAGTTGATATCAGCACTGGACACGCCAGCAGGAAGCCTGTACTTCCGCAGAAACTCTCTTGACACAAAGCCGTGGTCGTCCTGAAAGCAGAATTAGCATCTCAGTAAAGTGTCATCAAGTCATCAAGTTGACTATTTCTATAGATCTCTGCAGTCCCTCTAACCTGTCTGTCTTCATGCCTGGCGTGTATTGTGATGAACTCGTCACTGACACTGACAGACAGCTCATCAGGCGAGAAATGCTTCACATCCAGATAAATGACGTAACGATCCTTTTCAATGCGCATCTACACAGACAGTACAGCTGGTAAGAACAGGACTGACACATTTTGTTTCATGCCTGCAGCCTGAAGGCAGCTGTCCTCTCAGTGCAAGACTTTTCAATTAGACAGTGACTGGCGTCAGTGCAAGTGGATATTCTTCAGTAGCATTTTTGACCTAATAATGTAAAATCAGAAATACAGAACAAATATTACACACTACAGCATATTAGTTACTAATACAGATGTTATGATAAGTAATACCAGCAGAGATATAAGTTCTTTTTTCAGTTAGAAGTCAACTTGTGGGTATTTCACATAAGACAATCTGGGTCAAGGATGCAGGTGAGTTTTACTTTACCTCACTGTGGCCGTTGTCAAACCAGTTGAACCAGCGCATGAACGAAGGGCGCATCCAGGGGAAGGACCAGGACAAGGGCCAGATAAGTGGCCAGTCAGTGAGAGGTTCTGCCAAGGAGAGGTCAGTGAGTCGATGTGGGAAGGCCCGACGGTACCAGGGATACTGGATGGGGATATCCATGATGAGATTCCAGAGGAGGTGTTAAACCGATGGGTGAGAGGGAAGTTTGACTTGGTCTGAGATGGGTGCTGCTGTGCTTCTCTGCACCGCATTTATAGGCCTTTCCCTCCCATGCCACCCAGGCTCTGTCTCTGTTTATGTCCTCTGCGCCCCCCTCCCCTCTCTAACCTCCCCTGCACACTTGCATAGGGACTCTGCCAGCAGGCTGATCTTTCTGGAACAATGATGTCAACTGTTTATCTCTTCATCACCCTCATTGTTTCATCTGACTGTGACTGGTTGTCTCTCTCTCTCTCTCTCTCTCTCTCAGCAACCCTGTCTCTCCCCTCACCCAGTCATGAGGTGACACTGGCTCAGAGTACTGCTGATGCCCCCATACTCATTCCCCAGGAAATGCCCCCGTCTGGATCTCTGTGTGTCCATGTGTGATCGTGTGTGTGTTTGTTTGAGGAACAGCTGCCAGAGCATTAGCCTGCTGTACTCTGAGCGCCAGAAGCTTTGGGTCTGTGTGCAGAATGGAAGTGAGCTTGAATGAGAATTGATGAGTTTGTATGGGGCAGCATTAGGTGACACTCTAAGCCTGTATCATTTTGCTATGAGCTCAGATGTAAAATATGAAGAGCTTTCCAACTGTGCAACAGTTGTACCAACCAAATTTCTTTCAGTCCTCCCAGTTGTGTCTCCAATGTAGAAGACCTGCACTCATTAAATCTGTGTTAGCGGCAAGCACTGAGATTTTACAGAAAGTTTTGAACCACCGTGAAACCATTTTTTGTTTAGTAACTGCATCACTGCAAAGGGCAAAAGCTGGCTTTAAAGTGAGGCCTAGCAACTAGGCCTATATACGGAAGGTATCTGACGGTACATGATAATGGTAAATGGTAAGATATAGGGTGATAGTAGCACAAGTAGAGCAGTCATCAGGCTAGAGAACTGACAGGTTAAACAAGCCTGTTCTTTCTTAATTTCAAACATAATGATGTCTGAACTGTGACTTTTCTCTTTCTCCCTCTCTTTTTGAGTTACTATCTTCCATGGTTGAATATTTTATAGCAACTTTTATTATTTAAAACTACAATGAGAGGATAAATCAATTAAAACACTTTAACTAGTACCTCAATTGAAGCCATTGTGTGTATAAATAAGCTTAATCGCCTGTGAGATACTTACTTCCTGTTTGTGTGGCGTCGTTACCATGGTGACGTGCCTTTGAGTGGTTCTGATGTTGGACATAGCTAACAAAAGTTATTGTGCGGTAGTTGGGTGAAATTATCGTTGTGGCCGCAGAAATGGACTTGCCGGCCTCATATTACGGGAAACTTGATAAAAGAAATCCAGTTATTTCAGCCTTTGAAGGGGACATGAACTCGTTTTTAACACTGATGAGACGAGTCGCTTCTTCGAGCAGCCAGGACAACAGCTCTTATGCTAAAGGGTGAGACATCCGGAGTTAGCTTATTAACGTCAATGTTAGGTTAACTCGTTAGCTCGCTAGCAAAACAGTTAGCTAACTACTCTAGTGACAGGTGAACTTCAGAAGAAAAACATTGTGTATTTTGCTGCTAATGAGCGGTTTGTTTATGTTACGACGTTTATTAGTTGCGAAGTTAAGGCAACAGGCAGGACAGGCTCCACTTTTGACTGCAGGCGCCGAGATATGCCATCCGCACCTCCACCCCTCCGTCACAGCAAACACGACTCAGGTTTAATGACTATAAACCGTAGGGGAACCCATTCTTAACCAAATTTGCAGGCTGGTTTATTTTAATAGTTAGAATGCCTAGTGAGATACACAGCTTATGGAAAAGGTACTCTAACTTTGGAGCTGGTTTTTGTATCACATAGATAATGAATCAGCCATATTGTAACCATTTTCAACTTTATCATTAACCTGTTTTTGGATTTGATTTTCATTTTGAAGGGTTAAAATCCTGTTGGAAATATGGAAAAAGTACAAACATCGTCTGCCTACGAAGTTGTTCCAGGAGCGAATTCTGCAGATTGCAGATTTTCTCTGTGGGATAAAGGTAAATCACAGCAGCCCTTTCATCAGTCAGTGTAATCAGGGTGGTGACAGGAGCCGTAGTCAGTGTTGGTTTGTAGTCCTCGAAAATTGACTGTGGGAATTACCCAAGGTGTCTTTCACACAATGCACATCTGCAGTGCTTTCCTCCCTCTCCTCTTTGTCTGTAGTTGTACCAGCTGGCTCTTTGGCAGGGCTACAGCCTCCACCTGCTGCAGTTCAGCTCTGTGAAAATCACTGACATCACAGATGTGGACCACTTCATGGCCTGCTTCTTCCCTGAAGGTTTTGATACAGACCAAGATACCTTTTCCATGAAGGTACTGTACTATGTGAGCTTGTGTGCAGAGTCATACTCTGTGTCATATGTTTCACTGTTGAGACTGACTGAATTGAACAGCATGCTATGCTTTTTGTACTTAGATGTTTTGTCATGTGGATAAAGAAATTTGATATTTTGAGATATTTGTACCTGAGCCCTAATACATTATATACTGTATGTGTTTAGGTCCGTGCAATGCTGGGATGTTCCCTGTGTATATTTGAGGAGGAGAAAAGGCACAACCTCCTCAGCCAGAAGGGACTCTGTAAACTGTTGCATGTGCTGAACTTCATCAGGATCATGATGCAGGCTTTTCAGCAACATGAGCATCTCTGCTGGCAATTATATAATGGTATATCAGTACAACTTTGCTTGCTTGGTGTGAGACAGGACAAGAGGAGAATTTGAACATTTGCCAAAGGGGAGGGTGTGTGTTTCCAGATACAAGGGTCTTATCAGCTAAGTAAGAATTAACCAGTTGTTTAAAGTAAAGTGAGAAAGACTCTGCTGTATTTGACAATAAATTGTAGAGCTAACGTCCTACTGTGCGTCTTTTTGTTTTTCTGTCTCATCTTTTCCAGGTTCATTACACATCTACACTATCTGCCGCTACCTGATGACCATGAACTATAGTGCACAGGTACTTAGTGATAGATGATAGATGGAACTTGTACTGCTGTAAGTTAGTATGATTTTTAATGTAGACACACAGTAATTGTGTGTGTCATGATCCTTTATGTCATCATTCACTGTATGATTCTGTCCAGGCACTGGAGTACCTTCTGTGGGCAAGCATCAGTTTGGAGCTCTCCATCCCTCTGATGACTGCAAAATATCTACCATGGATTGTCACACTCTACTGCGCTGTCTGCCACTGTTACTATGACAACCAGGCTGCGGTGCAGGCAGAGGTGAAACACATCATCTGCATCCAGACACCTACAAACACGCGTTATGATGTCAACAGACTATTCGCATTCTTTTTTCTAAAAGTCTGAGTCCCCATTTGTGTTTTTTCTGTATCTTTAAAATGCTTTCAGGAATTTGCGAGGAGAGCCCTTGGAAAAATCAATGAGCTAGCAAAAATGGAGGAGCAAAGTGACATTCCTGCCACCAGAGAGACTCAGAGAGCTTACAAAGAAGCCTCTATCAAGGCAGGCACTCCTCTCATTGTCATCTTAATACTGTCTCTGTGATAAATTATTAGAAAGTAGAGATCATTCATACCTCTCAGCAACACAGTCAGCAGAGAAAAACATCAAAAGGATGCAAAGGATATGAACTGAAAGCAAACATAAACTCATGCCTGTCGACAAATCTAATCAGTGAAAGTGCTGTTTGAAGTACAATGTACATTGCTTAATAAGCATGAGAAGCCACATTTCTTCTTTCTCAACTTATTCCTTAGCAAACAGTGGTTCTGCATTTGTAATGTCTTTTAGTGGAAACATCTCTCAGTGTCTAAGACTACAGCAGTTTCACTAGGTAGCCACCACCGCATGTAACAATTCAGACACATGCAGATTGTTGCCTTCTGAAGCTGGATTCATCATTTGTGACATTTAGTGCCCAAGTTAACAGTTTCTTGTTTTGCCTTCACGTTGTTGGTGTGCTTTTCTTAGGTTTATCAAATCAAAATTCTTTTTTTCCCCCCAGCTGGCTGCCATGATATTCAAGCGGGCGGCGTTTGAGGCCAGAAGGAGACCCAAATCCGTGTTCAGAATCAAATGCAAAAACACCCTGAGGGACATACCTAGTGTAACATTCACTTTACTTATTGCCATATTGTCAATTCAGTGTTTACTCTTTACTTCACTTTAAAGATACTCATTATCTTAGACCTACCAAACATATGCTAACTCCTGTTAAATTGGTAAGTAAACTGTTATATGATTGCTAGGTTACACTGCTGCTGTTTGCTGCGTACACTCTGTTACTGTCTACTTATTTTTAAACCTTACTTTGAACCTTTCTGGACTTATTATGGTGGAATTAATTGACATTAGATTTTTATGTTGTTTTTTTAGATTGTGTATAATTGATTTAATTGTTACAACTTTCATTGTAATTGCTATTTCCCATCTGTTGCACCTTAACGCAACCACAGAGGACTCTCCAACAGATCTCCATTTTAATTGTATTTCAGTGTTAAGTGTGACAGGCTGTTTCCTTTGGTGGTCAGTTAATTTTGTGAGGTAACATTCTTGTAATATTACCTAAAACTGTATGTCTTCATGTACATATCTGCTGTAGGCGCCATGGCCTCATACAACAACAGAGCGCATGCTGATGGCCCTGTTTGACAGCAGCGCAGCACAGTTCTTGGGCATCTTGGAGGCGCTATGGGACAGCACCATGCGCCCACTGCAGACGAGGATGCCTGATGAGCCACAGCGGAAGGAGGTGATCCTGGAACTCCTGTCTGCTGGCATCAGTATATTATCTGGTGAGTCAAAATGATCCATAACAGAAAAACACTGCCATTATTCACGTAAATGCACAGAGAGCATAAAGGTGCTTCAGATACTTCAATATCATTGGGTATGGTGAGGAATGCTCATTTTATGGACTGAGTCATGTGCTTGTGTACTCCTGTATTTGAAGGAGTCACAACGACGAGTGAGTGTCTTAGTGCACTGACAGCAACATCCACTCTAATGGATTTAGCCATTGCAGGTAAGTCACTGTTTTACTTTTTTTTTTTTTTGCCTTACATTCAACATGTACGGTGCTTTATCGTGTCTTGCAAGGTATTTGTTTTGTACAGGGGTTTGGAAATCAATGTGAAGTAATGCGATGTGTTGTGCTGCTAGGAGAAAACAAAGTACCCATCCTGTCTGCAGTGACGTTCATTAAGCTGTTGTTTCAGTACAAGCAGCTTGATGCATTCACTGAACTTTCCAGAGAGATGCTTCAGGTTTTGTCCGTGAGTATCATGCAAGCATCTGCTGCAGCTCTCATTATTCAGTTCACTGTGTGCTGTATGATGTCGAGTGTCTTTTTGTGTCTCCATGTGTCAGGGTGTGGAAGGTCAATCATTCAGGAAGGCAGAGCTGGAGCTTGCTTTATTGGACAGTTTCAACAGTCTGCTGTCTTCCCAGAGGAGTCGGACTAGAGAGGACAACATGATTGATGGTAACGATAGTGAAATTGGGCCACATATGGACAGATTCTGGCTCCCTTTCCTTAATGCAATGTGGTTGCCTTATGAACAAATTATGAGGACCAATGGTTATTATTTCACGCTTATTATTTCCAAACTGCTGTCAAATGTAACCACTGATTCAGTATTAATAAAGTGCTCAACACTGGGCCTGTGTTAGACTACAAAGTGTCCCACCCTGATTTCAGTGTCTCTGAATTGTAATGTGGTCATGTTGTTTGATGTTTCCAACAGACAAACACAAGTTGTCAGTCTCAATGAGTGATGACTTCATTGGCCTGGTAGACACACTGCACAAGTCTGTTTGTGGTTCCGCTCCTGTAAGTTACCATGTTGTGTGCGTGTGTGTATGTGTTGTGGTTGATCTGTCAAGGGTTAGGATTCAGATTAGAGTTAGAAGTGGAGTTCAGAGGAGGAGTTTAGCATATATACTGTATGTGTGTGTTTGTGTAGGCGTTCCAGCCAGATGGGGATCTGGTTTTGGATGTTGTGTTATTTCTATGGGGTCACGTGAAGGTGGTAATGCAGAGGGATTACCTGCAAAGCCTAGACTGTACACACAACCTTGAGAAGGTACATAGTTATGACAAGGTATGTATTTAAAAAGGTAAGCATGACTGAAACTGTTGACTTTTTAATAATGACATTATTGTCAAATATAAAACTGCTGCTTTTATACTCCACAGTGAGTTTAGGACATTGTGGACCATAACATTAATTTGAACAGGATGAAATACATGCATGAATTTATATTGACTTAAAAATTGCATAGTATGTGTAATGTAGACATCCTACTTATTTATGTGCATGTGTATGTGGTATCATTTGTGCACATGTTTGCAGTGGCTGTGGTGTCTGTCTATGCTGTGTGAGGTGGCATTTGCCTGTGATCTGGCATCTGTTGACTGCATAATGACAGCAGAGATGATCCACACATTGGCCATAATGCTCGAGAGAGCAGCTGAAGGCAGTCATCAAACACAGCATTCAGGTGAGGAATTTTACCATTTACCTTGTTTCAGTCTTTAGGACAGGGAATGGTGTATCTTTTGTACTGGATCTTGTGCTGTTTGGTAGAATATCACTCTGGTGTTTGATATTGGGTAAACACCCACCACAGTCACACGCATACACATGTCATGTTTTCTCTAAACCATAGCTGTGACGATGGTATTATTGTTATGTCTTATGTCTAGCAACTCAAGAAGCAGACAGTGATACTGTGAAGCCAAGCACTTCCTCTCGTCACGAGGTATGTGAATCATTGATTATGCATCAAATGATTGTTCTGTATATTCTGAAGTGTTAACATGTGATGAACAAACAAACACACCTAGTGCCAATGTGCAGTCTCTCTCAAGTTTTTTTAAAAAAATATTGCAAACAAAGATGTATTGTGCTATGTGTGTGTTTGTTGTGCTCACAGAGTTCAACTACAAAGCTGCTTCAGAAGGTGCGTGAGGTGGTGGTGAAGGGTCTTGAAGCGCTGGTAAAGGGTGTAGCTACACTGCTGCCCCAAGATTGCTCAGCAATCACTGACTCTGCCTTCATGAAGGTAAGCAGGTAACATGTCCAACAGTGTTGTAGATGAGGTTGGTAAAAGTTAGTCTGACATTTCTCATTCTACACCATTCTAAGCCAGATGTTGCCTTCAACACAAGCATTACTAAAACCTGTTTTCCTCTTGTTTTGATAGAAATTTAGTCCCCTCCCTCAATCAACTCCCTCCCTATCTCCTCTGACATCACCTGAAGAGGGAAATGAGGAAGATGAATTGAGTAAGAAGGAAAAAGAAGAATTGGAAACTAAGGCAGAATCAGATATTAAAGGCTCTCAACGCACTCCGTCCACATGTGTTTCCCTGCTGGCTACAGACCTTCATCTAGAACTAGACATCATCCACCACAGGGCTTCCATCAAGCTACTGCAGCTAAATGCAGGTCAGACTCACTGCCACATTGATAAATTTACTCATTGGTGATTTTTTTTTTTTAGAATTAATTAGCCTTTTGCCGACATTGATGTACTCAGTTTTGCATTGGTACAAATGGTGACATTTCCTGATCCCGTCCCTGAAGTACAAACATGAAGTTGAAATTCCTGACAATAAATCATGGTTAGTTAGTGTAAATGTTTCGAAAGAATGTTGATTTATCAATATTGTCAGCCAATAAATTGTGCCTACTTGCAGACACAAATACTAAGTCTAAATGTGGTGGCTTGCTATGAGACCTTGTTGGTTGTGTCCAGTCTCAGAGTCTGAACTGTTGGATCGGATCAAGAAGAACAAGGTGTCCAAAGCTCTTTTCCTGATGCAGAAAGCCTTGATGGTGTACAACAGCATGGAGCCAAATAACAGCAACAACCAAACCAAGAGTCTGCTAGAGGTTGCACATACACACTTTCTGAGACAGTCAATGCTTTTAATGTAAAAACCTTGATGTATCTCCCACCACCTACTGATCTACAAATAGTATTTCCACATGTAATGTGTATGTTTATCTGCAAATGTCTACATGTACTACATATGTCTGTGAAAAAAGGTTTGTCCATGTGCTGTTTCCAGGAGGCCTCCACCTTGATAGAGAAAGCAGAGGTAGAGGAAAGAAGACTATATATCTCCACCATCCGTAAGACTCCAGCTGAAAAGAAACATAGACGGATGAGGGAGGAAGGAGAAAACCCTCCACCTGCTCCCATCCTACTCTCACGCACTGACCACTCCTTAACCTTTGCTCCAGCACCTTATGACTTGGAGGGACAAGTGAGATTTGTTTTTAATTATGTCGTTAATTTGCTAATCTAGCAGGAAGCAAATAATGCAACACAACTTCTCCACTTTTGACCTTTGTCTTTCTACTTTTGTTTATTTTCAGGTGTGCTGGTACCAGCTCTGTGGTCGCATAGCCGAGGGCATTAACCTCAAAGTCCGCCTTGGAGACTGCAGCCTTCAAGGAACTGGAAATATGGTAAAGTTTATCACTTTAAGTCTGGTCTGACACATTTTTGTAATCTTGCATGACCTGGTTTGCTCATAATATTACCAGGTACCAGCAGTATCTGGTGAGTGTGTGCTGAGGGTGGAGGGGCTGGGGCCCAACCAGAAGTATGTGTTTGCTGTAGCAGCCTACGACAGCCAAGGCAAACTACTGGGCAACACCATAGGAGGGACAACATTGCCACTGCTGGCATCCATGCCAGTACCACTGCTCTCCACATGGGCTCACCTGGCACAGGTACACTACACACAAGTGAAAGCTAGTACCAAGTAGACATGTGGTTCTAGTTTGTCACCTCCCCACACGTTGTCCTGGTGCTAGAACATATGTTCACTTCACCTTATTCTGGTTTTGGGTAAGAGCCCATTGACATCACAAGGACTAACACTGACTCAACTGTTGTTCACTGTTGGAATTTTGGCCCATGCCAACCTGATGGACGCCTTCATACTAATGCCCACAGAGCAGGGCATAAAGCAGGATTATGGTTGCAGCTTTTTTTTCTTCCTCAGGTGGCATTTCAAACAGAGCAGTATGCCATAGCAAAGAGAGCCTGCAGGGAACTGTGGAGCCACTATACAAACCCCAACCCTGGGTCCCTCAGCACACAGGATAGATTTGCTACCACGGGGTGAGGAGGGACACACATTCACACAATTCAAGTGAAGGAGTTTGTATTTCTTTGTGTTTGCTAATCTCATTTTACTCTATCCCCGTTCACCACGCTGAAGACTGTCTGTCCAGACCCTCCAACACTCCTCTCCTCACCTGTGTCAGTTGTTCCTCACTTCCATCTTCATTGAGACAGAGATAAGCATTCAGCAGGGATCGTTCTACTGTGACTCATTCAGTGACAATGGACCATTTATCTGGGAACAGGTAAAAAAATGATCTGGATAGAGAGGTGTGTATGTACAGTAAGAATGTATTTTCCAAATGTAACATATAAGAAGAAAAGCCAAACAGTTTGTTTAAATTGCCATGAATGTAAATAAATGATATGTGCGTGTGTGTGTGTGCAGGAAGCCAGACTGGAGGAGTGTGAGCGAATGTTGGTGGCCATGGACCTGGCGATGTGGTTAAATGATGGTAGCACTGTTGTGCAAGCTGTAGTGAGCTGTTATGGGCTCTTGGCACCTCTAATCTTCCATCAGATCACTTGTTACCCTGTGGTACAGGTATGCAAAACCTCATCCATTCAAGTCTTAATGTTCTGTCCCACAAGGGCCAACTTTACTTTGTCAATAATGTAACATAACACATACTGTAACTCATAACCTCATACTCATAACCACATTTGTTTATGCCTTTGTCTGTGTTCTGGTGTTCAGGTGTTAATAAAATGCTTGATAGTTTTAGAGGACAATTCAGGTCTTCTCAAACAGAAATGGGCTGGAAACACCTCAGGGTCAATTATGCACATGATAGCCTGCATCACCTACTACCTGTCCAAGGTGTGTCTGCATGTGTATATGTTCAGTTTATACTGTGCGTGTATATGAAAGAAGTTTCTGCGCTCTCTCCTCCTTCTTTCTCCTACCATGTTTTATAATTTTCACTGTATGTATGTACCATATATATATTTTTCTTAAATCGTGGTGATTGGAACTAAGTGCACCAGTACTTTGATTCACCTTTTCACATATTTAATATTTAACAAACGCAATCATCTACAGACCTACAGTTCCCAGATATCCTAAGCAATTCCTCTTTGTCCCTGACAAGGCATTACGTGTGCTCAGGGAGCATCAGATGGCTTCTGTAGTGATGGACTGTGGTCGCAGGCTGCTTCAAGAAGTCTATGACGCCCAGCTACAGATCAGCAGACTTGTCAATGAAGCTGTGGGTGTAAGGAACGGAGAAAAAGTGTGAATTAACTTCATGATATATCCTCACTTTGAGAATTATGTTATATCATGAAATATTTGATTCTCAAATATTTTCTGTGTATTTTTAGTGACACAGACTAAAGAATATTTTGCTCCCCTGCTCCTGTGTTTTGCTGTGTATGTAGTCTAGGACATATATCAAGGGTGACATGAACATAAGTCTTCAGCTGAAGGCGCTGCACTGGAAGAACAAGAAAAGAATCACATCTGAAGCAGCTCTCACAGCAGACAGTGGTAACACGAGGAAACACACACACAGACACAAACACACACTCGGGTCTCATAGATTAAAAAAAAGTGGAAGAAGATTGAAAGCAAGATGATGTGTATAGCAAGAAGTTTACTCTTTCTACAAATTAAGCCATGTTTGTTGAAAATATGACACAACAACTTTTATTTCAACAGTAATACACACCAATGAAAGTTGACAGAAACGAATTAAATACATTATTGTAGTATTGATGAATATGTACCATAGCATTTACATGATATTTTATAATCTATTGTCTACTGTTTGATAAAAAACATCTTATAACATTTTAACCTTTCTAACCACCAAAACTATGACTGGCATGTCTTTTTTCCGAAGCTCCACATTGCATATGACTTAATGTATATGTTTCATCCCCACTGACAGACTGTGAGAACCCCACCATATTGTATGATCTGATCTCCAACAGCAAATTAAAGGATGCCTATCAAGATGGTAAGTGGCACACACTCACACATGCATCTTTAATGGATAATGAGTCTTATACATTCACATCTGTGTTTTTTTTGTGTGTGTTCTTGATAGTGATGAAGCTCAGACGCAAGGCATATTTTATTGAGTTTGCAGCACTGCTTCTCCAGAGAACCATGGAGGAAGGCCATACAGACCTTGTGTTAAAGTGGGGGCAAAGCATATTTGAATTTCTGTCCAGGTGCTTTTATTATATGTCTCTTTACTGATTTAAAAAAGTTAAAATTAAAGATCTTAGCTTTGATTTAATAATCAGTATGTCCTTTCAAACAAGTCATTACAAGTCTACTTACTTATGGATCATTATGCACTTTGTTCTAAATAGTAGCTGTTTTATGTAAATGGTTCTCTCTTTGTCAGGCGTGACAGGATGATGGGACTGTCCACAAAATGTTTGGAGGGAAAGGGTGAGAGTAAAAGAAGAAGCAGCGCTCAGAATCCGAAAGGAAGTGAACCACCCCAGGTGAAAATACAAATATGCACACTAATACCCGACACATGCATTTAGACGTGCAACGACATACAGTATCCTGAACAACTGTGCTATACTTTGATACGTTGTAGTTGCGTGTGTGCTTGCGTGAAACTGCTTTAAGAGATGCTGTTTATTAGCTCTCTGGAATGCACTATTTAATGATAATTCATTTTTACAGCAAAAATAGTGTCACTGTTTGTTGCTTTGTCTTAATGTGGAAGAAATATCTTGTTCTGTTTTTTTGTAGCAGAACAAGAACACGCCTTCTGATGATGATAAAAGAAAGAAGCTAAAGCAGAAAATGGCACGCAGGATGCTTCAGAGAGTGCGAACTAACAGGTAACGTGTGTGTGTGTGTGAGAGAGTGTATATCTGTGTGTTGGGGATATCTGTCTTTGTGTGGGTTTGTGTGTAATTACACTTACACATAACCACATGTACATGAGACATCTCTGCATGTGTGTGTAGGGAGATGCAAGCTGTGGAGAACCTGTTAACCATGATGTCGTCTGTGGTGCAATGCCAAAAGAAGCAGCTTCAGTTGAGGAGCATGTGCTGCGAGGAGAGAGTGTGGAAGTCTCACCTCAACTACAGCGTCGCTCAAGCCCATTTAGCAATGCTTTACCAGTGCCTGGACCAGCTGCATGGAGGAGCCCTACAGCCAAGGTTCACTTACAAGACACAAGCTACTTTATTTATGCATGCAGGTATGCATGCCTATAATATGTACTGCATGTGCTTTGTTTCAGGTACAGCCAGATAAGTCCCTTGTGTTTCTCTTTGGCCTACTCTGGTGTCCTGATGCAGAGGAGCTTGCTGCAACAGCAGCCTCCTGAATATGAGATTGCCTCAGAGAAGGACTCCTCTCACTCTGGTCTTAGGGACTATGTGGCTGCACACAAAGACTGCAGCAAAAAAGATGGTGAAGGAAATGGCACACTCTGAATCTGAAATTAGAAGAAAAACCATCTGGTTTGTGTTTCATCACTTGTTTCAACCTTTTCTTCCAGCGGTCAGAGTTGATGACTCTCTCACAGAGGAGAGTAGTGAGGAAGGAGAAGACTCCTCTCAAACTGTGGAACAGCAGCTTGATATGCACAGGCACACTGCTGCCTTGCTGCCGGACTCACTTGACAAAGCTGCTTTACATCTCAGAAGGGCCATGGTACCATGCACACATACATGGATACATGCATTACACGTAACGATGTAGTGTAAATCAAGCTTTATTAACTTTGTGTTTTGTAGGAAAACCACAATCTTTGTCACGGTGTGTTTATTTTGCTGTTCAGTCACAGGCTGTGCAATCTGTTCTATATGTGCCATTGAGTTTACTTTCAGAACTTGTGTGCACTGTATTGTATTTAATGCATCTATTTTTCATATTTTCCAGGTGTTGGCCCATCGTGGCAGCCACTGGACCACTCTGCAGTGTGTGTGTCAGACTGTGTGGGACCAAAGCTGCAGAATCACTGTCCTAGTCCAGAGAGCTGCTCACCTTGAACCTCCCTCCCCCATCACAGCAGACCAGCTGCACACCACCTTCACCCCACTACTGGTGCTGGCCACTGACCTCATCATGGACATGCTGAACAAACTAGGGGTAAGTGTCACATAAAGCTGCATACACACACAGAGCTGCTTGTTTAAAAACTCACAGACATAGTTATCTCTACATTGTAAAGTGTGTTGCTATCTATAGGCCAACGATTGCTACATTCACTACAGTCTGCATCTTGTCATCTGAGCAAAAACACATTCACAGCTATGAAGGGAACATGACAGTCCTATTTGTAACTTTCATCTTCATCCTTGTCATTAGCTGTGGAATTTGTTTGATGACTTGCCTGAGGAGGAACTAGAGTCCACTCATCATTTCACAGCACTGGATGACAGCACCCAAGTGGATCTGCGTTGGGTCCGTACCTTGGTGTTGCACACTCTGGAGCGCCTCCATGACAGTGGCAAATGGGAAACCCTGGCCCACTTTGCCTTACTTTTCAACTCATACACACGGTGAATAACGAAGCGTAGACTGTACTGTAATCATAATGCTACAAATACCATAAAAACACAGCACATGCTTACTATAGTGTGATATACAGAAATCAATGAATTAATAAAAGGATATTAAGTGGATTTGAACACAAATCACTGCTCTCGTTCTGTATTAACATTGCCATGTTTTGCTCATCAACCAGTATGTAAATCTGGATCGAAGAGTCACTTAGAGCATGCATGTGTGCATGTGTGTGTGTGTGTATGTAACTATGTGTGTGTGCCTGCATCTGTATGTCTATCCCAGGGAACGTTATGCCTTGATTGTAACTCCTCTACTAGTCCATGCTCAGAGAAGGCTGCTTGAAAGAATCAGTTCTTTTGGAGGACCTGCAGTCCCACAACCACACCACATCAAGACACAGAAGGCCACTGGCAAGGAGGTAGCTCTTACATCACTACGTACAGAAACATGCTCAAGTGTAACCAAGCCAGTAAAAACCATGAAGTATTTGATAACTTTGCAAGATAAAAGTTATTTTCAAGCATGATCTCTTTTTCTTACACTTAAGCACCGTGTTGTACTGTGTGTTGTACTGTGTGTGTATACATATGGTGCTTTCTTTTCAGGTGACATACAAGAGCTACGCAGGCCTCCATCTGCTCTGTGGGTGGACCCCTCACCGTGCACAGCAGCTACCCACTGGCAAAAAAGCAACAGTCCGAAACTCCACTCCTCCAGATGTTGTTGATCTTAAAGGTTTGAACAGCCAGCCTCATTTCACATCATGTCAAAATATTTAAGTCACACAAACAAAGTGTTTGCAGGCAGTATTAAATGATTATGACTGCCCGACAATTCAATTGATCCAGGTATTCAAAAATAGCATAACAATGGTAGAACAGTGAGATACTATGATATGAATTTTGCAAAATTTCCAAAATGTTATGCAGAAAGTACAAAGCTGACAGTTTGGACAGGTTGTGTTGGGATGCATTATGTTTTCATGTTTCTGTGTCTAAGGTGCAGAGATGCAGCACTCCATGTCGCTTGTGTGTGTTCCTCTTGATGTGGAAGACACACTGAGCTACTACCGTCAAGCTCTTGAGAGAAGACCATTTTGTCTTCAGGTTTTCCATCATAGTCGCTCATTACTGCTGCTACTTCTGGCATACACACAGCCATGTGAGTTCAGTGACGATTGAGTGAACACACACACACAAATACTCACACAACTAACAGTTTGAATCTCTCACTGTTTTCACTGCTTGCTTCTCTCTCCAGGCTTTGCAGCACCGTTGCAGCACTGTCAAAGCAGAAGTCTCAGCCATTCTGCAAGCCTGGTTGATTTCAGTCCCATAGTTAGGCCGCCTCCAAACATCCAACCTTCTGACCTGACAGAGGAGGACTATAGTACTCCAAGTGCTCTTTACAGCCTCCCTATCAGTGCCGACCACATGCCGACTGTCACTGCAGCATATTCCACCTCCATTAGTAAGAACACAAAATATTTAAAGCCACATTGATGAACTCCAATGTTGAAAAAAACTCTTAACATGTATTTGTTGGTAATAAAAACAGAATAGTATAATATTCTATAATAAAAACAAAAGGTACATTTGCTCATAATGCATATGTGCTTTTACTTGAGTAACATTTTGAATTCAGGATTTTTACTTGTAATGGGGCACTTTTAAAGATCATAGGGGTCTTCTTTTTCTTCCCATGTCCATCCAACTCTTCAGAGTATCTCCAGGCCAATGGTCATGACTCCCTCAGAGTTTTGGCACTGCATGAAATGGGAAACCTACAGTTCTACAATGGAAACACACGGTTAGAATCTGTTACTGAGTGTGTATGTGTTGAAGCATTGCCTACAGCCTATTAGTTTACACATTTAAATGCAGTTATGTAAGAAAAGTCTGTATGTTGAGCTTTTCATGATTTTCCTAATATTTTTATTATAATTTCGTCCGTGCCTGTGTTTTTTTTCTCCAGGGCAGCACACACATACTGGAGTAAAGCTGTAGATTGTGCCTTACAGAGCTCAGGCACTGTAGAGAAATGGGATGGTGTTTCCTTTGGGGGTGGCTCCCTGCAGGAAACCTTGAAACGGTCTGGCATTTGGAGATGTCTCCAGGCTGCTGTGCTTTCTGCAAAGATTGCACAGTACGTTTCAGTGAGGTTTATAATTGATTTTTCAGGTTTTTCTGTGTCTGTTGCAAACATATACCTTTAAAACCTACCCGCTCCTGTGGGATGTGTTTTGATCTACAGGCATATCTTCACTTCTGATATCAGCCAGCGGACCAAGTGCTGTCTCCTATCTGCTCACCTCTTTAAGGTGATAGCTCCCTTTCCAATCTCTCTCCTCATAAACACGGTTGTTACTTTTATTCCTGAATGCTCTGTTGAAAAAATGATGATGTGAGAGGTTTTTCTCTCACGACTGTATCATGACTGTATACTGTCATGAGTATACAGTAGACTGTATACTCACTGTGTGTGTCACCTACTTCCCTAGTGTGTGCTGTGTTGCTCCCTGGCTCAGCCCCAGGCCGACCTTCAGTATGCCTGTCACAGCATCGGAGATGAACTGTTTCCTGGAGTTGACCTTTTCTCTGAAGCCCATAGGCTTCACCTCGGCACCACTGTCACCAGTCTTAACTTCATCTGCCACTGGCTTTTCACCACAGGCTACTACATCACGGTATTCACGTAAACACTGTCTGTCCTCAATTTGGGCTGTAATGCTCAAGATACACAATGTGCTTAGAAATTAAATTGCGTTCGTAATTTCAGGTACTGCCCATACTAGCCCTTTACCTACATTTTGTGGGGACTGTGTGCAGAGATTTGGAGCGCACTGTTGAGGGCAAAATACTTAAGGTCAGCATTGGTGTTGTCTTCTATAGTTGCATGTAAATGTCTTTTCTGTCATGGTTCAGGTGGAGTTTTTATTCTGTTGTTATTGGTGTTTTCTGCAGATACGTGCCCTGACTGAACTGTGTCTTTTCACTGAAGCTGTAAAGGAATCAGTTCAGCTCATGCAAGGAACAGGGGTCCTCCTGCCCTGTAGACACTACATTGCCAAAGACAGTCTCCAAGTATGAACACACACAAACACTCCCTCTTTGTCTTTTTTCTTTTGGCCTGTGTAAATTGGTATTGTTAAAAACTCTATTTTACACTTTTAGTTACATTTTTGGCCAAGTTTTTTGGATTATACTATAAATATGAATCTTTCCAAGTACATGTGAACACTTGGGTCGTTTGCCTGCCACTATCTTGGGGAGATCTCTGTACCTGTGATTTCAGATCTAATTTAAACATCAGTGACAGACAGACTAAACACTGCGTCTAGAACACTGTCATATTGGCTTTGTGAAATATTTGTCCTTGTCACAATGTCTGCCTCAGTCCTGTTTTTGGCTCATTCTTCCTCCCTGTTTCTCTATTCAGTTACCTCTCTCTTTCCCCATTCCCATGCAATTTCTTACTATCATTGTCATTCTCCTCTCGTCTACCAAATCCCCTCAGACGTTTCTGCCTTGTCTTATCTGACCTGCAATAACCCCTATTCCTCCAGGTCCATCTACTCACCTGTTCCTACTTTACCTCATCAGCCCTGCTGTGGCCTGACCTTTAGCACCCACTCACTCACCTGTGTTGTATCCTGGTTAATTTGCATCTCGTCCTTCCCTTGTTGCTGCTCTACAGAACCCCTGTGACAGTTCTTGTGCTTCCTTTCCGCAGTATTTAAAGCATTGTTATGTTGTCTGATTATATATGTGTGTGTGTGTGTGTGTGTGTGTGTGTGTGTGTGTGTTTATGTATAAATTGTGTAAATTGTGCTTATTGTGCAGCCTGTGAAGACGTTCTACAGCAACAAGTCTCTTTTGGACAATGTTGAGGTACTTTCTTTGTAGGATTTCTTTAGATTTCTGAATAAGATCAGTCACATAAATGATTCTTCAAAGGAATAAGCGTACTGCCACAGTTTGTATTGTGCAGGGGCAGTTTTTGTTGAATCTGCCTTTAACATCTTAGTCACCTCATCTCCCCAAATGACGACCTTCAATTCAGCCTTCTAGACATGTTCAAAAACATCATTTCAAATCAGTCAGATACACTAATATGAATGCACTGACACAAACATACACGCACAAATACATACATGCCTTTTCATCTGTAGGCAAATCTATGCTATATTGACTTTTTTTTTTTTTGTCTCTTGTCTGCTGTTTCAGCTTTAAAGTTTAAAAAATTAACACAGTACATTTTTTTTTCCTGAAGAGATTCTTACTAAACTTGTTTACTAAATTGGTTCTTCGTGAGTGTAATATATGTGTATGTGGTGCTTGTGATTAGGCTTTGGAAGGACTCGTGAACTGTGACTTTACTCCAGAGGTCCGTACGTTGTATGGCTCCACATTGTGCCTCCGATTCAACCTTGCTCGTATTCAACTGGTCCTGGCACTCAGTAACACCGTGCATGGACTTCCTGTGCCAGGTCTGTAAGCAAGAGCATTTTCTAGTGTCTGTTTCTCATTCTGGGTTTATTCTTTGGATCATGTGACATCTCTCTTTGGAATGTATTGAACCAAATAAGTTTCATTTATGCAAGAACATCGGGATAGGAGAACTGACTGGGTTTTATGCTCCCAGTTTCTCCAGATATCAGCATCCGAGAGATCTTTGTGTAATTTGTCTTCAGGGATGGCCATGTAGTGGTGGTGCAGCAGATAGTTACAGGGCATTTCACATTTCAGCTTGTTGATTGAGTAACCATCTTTAGTCTCATAGGGCTAAATTAAAGTCTGTCACTGTATTACGAGGATGCATCTGCATATACACGGACCTGTAAGACTAACCCATCATTTTAATCACTCTGTGCTGTTCACGTTCACTTTAAATACAACATTTCACTCTAAAAGAATGTGGATCAAACAGCTATTTATGCACTAAGTGGGAATGCCTTCCAGATTCTCTTGGAAGGGAAGCTTGTGCCAGCATAACTTCTTCAGTGAACTCAAAAAAGCATGAACAGGACCGACTGCACACTGAGGGCTCCTGTCTGAACACAGAACAGCCAAAAGTGTTGTCCTTTGATACAGAGAAGGAGAAGCTCACTCCAGAAAGGATAAAGGTAATAATTCTTTGGGATTTTCAATAGATCTTTACTTCGGGGATTTGCCACTTAGTGTAATTTCTACATTGAACTGGTATAACAGTATTCTTGGCAGCTTTCAGTCAGTATGGAGCATCCTTTGCCTATGCCTATGCCTGTCATCTCCTCTATTGTAGTTCCTTTTGCTAGAAGGAGCGTCCTCCTTGTTTCACTCCATTGCGCAGCAGCTCTCATCCCAGTCCTGCAGCGAAATAGAGAACCTGGAATTGGCAATAGAGTCCAATCTACTGAAGGCCAACCTGTGCCTACAGCAAGGACGTGCTGCACTTAGGTACTGTGGCCTTATGCATGTGTGCTGTTTGTGTTTATATGCTTATATTTGTACATCCTGAATATGTTAACCATTTTAACATTGTCCTTCAGTTCTGAGATAGCAGCGTCCTCCTTGATGCTGCTGCAGACGTCTCCTGTAACCATGAGAGGATCCATACCTGGCACTCAGGAACCTTCATCTGAGCTCCCATATGCCAGGGCTGGAAATGAATGGGTAGCATGTTTATTTAAATCAGCTACAGGATCAAATAAGTTGATTTTTCAACAAAAATCAAGCATATATTTGTGTTGCTTGGTAAACATTACAAAACCTGAAAAGTAACCTGAAAGTAATGTCACCTTTTTTTTTACACTTGGTAACATACATTTCTCTATACTGAGTTCACCTTTTTTAGTAGATTGTTCACATATTTCAGCAGATCAGCACAACTGTTGCACTAATATAACCAAAACACTTCATACACATTTCAAAATCATCTCTTGTACCTGAACACTGACATTGTCTCCTAACAGTATCACTGTTGTCTTTGATGTGTTTATGTATTTAGCAAAAACCAAGATTCTTATACAACAGAAAGAAGGGCACTTCTTTATTACATGAAGTGTGCTACCTTATTGTACAGAAGCACTGCAGTATGCTTCAATATGGTTTATTTTTTGTGCTATGTATGCATGGAGTGATTCTGTGCACAAAATGAAACTAAAATAATTCCAGTAATGCAATACAAAGCTATACTTATGATATTATACTATACTTACTGCAGTCTAATTTACATTACTTGTATGTTATTTTACAATAGTATGTAGATATGCAAAGTGGAGTGTAAATACACAGTACAGTTTTTGTGTTTGAGTTTGAGTGAGAAAACAGTTTATCAATTTTGAAAGATGTGGTGACAGAATCCACACTGACTTCTATTGTGCTGATTGTGTGGAGAGTTTTGAAAAAGTGAACCCAGTACTGAATAATGTGTTACCAGTTGCACCCCCCCCCCAAAAAAAAACTATGCATATAACCACTCTATGTAAGTAAAATGGTGACTGATTGTACATGGTGTGTGTGTGTATGCATGTGTTACTCCCTGTCCACAGGGAAAAAAAGGTTGCCGTGTATCAAATCTCCTGCATGGAGACTGTCCCAGTGCTGTTGAGGCCGGTGAGAGAATTGGAGTTTATCTGTGGCTGCGTTGCCGCCTGGCTCTGGTCCGTGGCCTGGTTGCTCATATTACTGGTACAGCTACCTTTTTCCCAGGTCAGTTCATGAATGGTGCAGCTGTTTTTCTTTTTCAGAGTGGTGTATTGTTGGCTTAAACAGTTTAACTGATATCACAAGAATTACAAATGTCTGAACAAATTAGTAATCTTCTCTCCTATACAATATACTACTGGGTGTACATTTGAAAAATATAGGACTACTTGACCTGTTACTTTACATTGTTTCACATAACAAGGCTTGGCATATTATGTCCAGAATGCCAGAAGTTTTGAGTTTTAAAACTGGGAAATGAAATATTTTGAGCACTGGTTACACCTTTGATTACATCTTTGTGTGTGCGTGTGTATCTGTGTGTGTGTGTGGGGTGTGTGTGTGTGGGGGCGGCTTGTATTTTTAAGGTAAAAACATAAATGAGGAGGCAGCACAGGTTTTACAGGAGGGTCTTGATGAATGTACACGATGGAGAGACCTTGATATTCAAGCCCTTTTGATGGTCGAAGGTGCAGAATTGGAAGCAAAGAGAGGCAAAACTGATGACAGCATGGATATGCTGCAGGTACCAACACACACACACACACACACACACACACACACACACACACACACACACACACACACACACACACACACACACACACACACACCCATGCACATGCACACACAGACTTTTTACGATGATGGCCGCTACAGAGTACTTCTTTGTAGTACTGAGTGTTACCTCATTATGATAGCATAGAATGAGCTTTGAATATCAAACGTAAAAAGTATTTTACCTGTATGTGGCATGTGGTAAGACAGTCAAGTTCCACAGAAGCTTTATCTATTGCTGTTGTGTATGTTCTTCATAGACAAATTTGACTTTTCAGAGAAAGATAATTTGAAAGTAACAGTAAATTCAAGAGACACTTGATGATGGCTGTGTCTTCAATTTTAATGAGTCTGACAGCTTTCAGTTCATGTTGAAAGGTAATTTCCCCATCATTTGCCACTTTCCTGTTGTCAGTGTACATTGACCACCAGTGTGAAGACCAGTATCTGAAACAAGTGACCTACAAGCTAAAAGTTACATCGAGCTAGCCAGGAGTCGAACCTAGAATCTTCTGATCCGTAGTCAGACGCGTTATCCATTGCGCCACTAGCCCTATGTGGAGCCACATGTGGGAACAGCTGTGTTACGGCAGCATGGCAGTGCAAACAGTCAAGGGCTTGTCTTTTGTGGACCGGTATGGAGATCACTGGTATGTTTTTCCAAAATGTTATGTTAGAAAAGGCAGTCGAGTTCCACTGACTGGGTGAGATGACTTTCAGTTCATGTTGATATGCAATTTCCTCATTAGTTTGGCACTTTCCCATTGCCAATGTACATTGTCAACACAAACAGTGTGAAGACCAGTATCTGAAACAAGTGACCTACAAGCTAAATGTTATGTTGAGCTAGCCAGGAGTCAAACCTAGAATCTTTTGATCCGTAGTCAGACGCGTTATCCATTGCGCCACTAGCCCTATGTGGAGCCACATGTGGGAACAGCTGTGTTACCGCAGCATGCCATGCAAACAGTCAAGGGCTTGTCCTTTGTGGACCAGCATGGAGATCACTGGTCAAATCTGAAAATATGAGTAATGAGGTCTTCCACAGGAAAATTGATAAAGCATCCAGTTTCAAATGATGGAGGAGGATGTAAAAGGACAGCTCACCAATAATGGCGTAAACTGAATTCAGAGTGTGTGTTGGAGAACGCAAAAGTACAGCTGTTTTTTGTACTGCCGTGACCCGGATTCGAACCGGGGTTGCTGCGGCCACAACGCAGAGTACTAACCACTATACGATCACGGCTGCTTAGCCTCCTGAGTGCTTCTTTCCTGTACTGAGTGTCTCCTCATTGTGAAATCACAGTTTGAGCTTTGAACGTCAAACATACAACAATTTCACTTGTATGTTTTTCCAAAATGTTGCATTTGAAACGACAGTCAAGTTCCACAGAAGGTTTGACTGTCGCTGCTGTGTACGTTCTTCATGGACAAATTTGACTTTTCAGAGAAACACAAATAGCAAATGCTCTATAAACAACAGTGTCTTCATGTTTGCTCTTAATGAATTAAAGTATTAATGGTGCTTCTGTGTGCTGTTTGTCTGTGCACTTGAGAAGGAAGCTGTGAGGCTGCTGTCACGACGGTCATGTGTGCCACCAGGGTCCAGCGTGACTTTGGCTAAGGCCACTTTGCTGCTCAGTGACCTGAGAGGAGTACAGAACACCACACTTCTAAAACTGACACAGAAACTACTGAAGAAGCAGGTGCACAAACACACAAATGTATGCATACACATTCACATATATACATCATCATACTACTCATACCTGTCAGTATTCAAAGATTCTGAGAAAACATTAACATTTATTGCTCTTTCTCAATTTCTTTCAGCTGTGTGATTTTGGCCAGAGTGTGCTGTTGGATGATGGAAAAATGTGTTTCTCTCCTCCTGGACCCAGCAACACCTACCTCCCTCACCTCAGTGTCCTGGATCAGGTCACTTTGCGAATTGGTGAATAAAGAATTTTATACTTTCCTTTGCACTTTTTTTCATTTATTTGGGAAGAGGACAAAAAGGCTATTGCCGTGGTTGCAGCTGTGGTACCACCTTGCCTTACTGACCTGTAAGGCTGTGCTTACACTTTAATTGACAGGCTAACATGTTCACAATAACAATGTTAAAATGTTTACACATTTAGCAAGTCATGTTAACCATGTTCACCATCTGAGTTTAGCCTGTTGGCAGGCTAACATTTGCTCATTACAGTTGAGGCTGTTGAGAATGCCATTAGTTTCATGTGTATTTGGTTAAAACATTGACCTGTTGGTTGCATCATTGGGAAAATCAAGCAATCCTAGGGTCTTCAGTGTCTGTACAAAAATTTCTTGGAATCCTTCCAGTAGTTGTTGAGACGTTTCATTCTTGACAAAAGATGTTGAAGTGACTTAAATGATTAATCAGTTAGCCAAGATTGTTGCTGATTAATTTCCTGTGAATTGACTATTCTCTACCCTTCTGTCAGACATGAAGCTTCTCAGCCATACTTTCATTACATGTTGCATTACTCTATCTTGCATTGTTTCCACAGGTCACCTCCTGGATCTCAGTGATCTCAGCAACCCAAACATTTCCAGCCCCACAAACCCCCCATGTGTTGTGTGATAATAAAAGTATGTCTTGATCTTAATCTTAATGTTTAGCCAGATCAACAGAATAGAATGACACCCATTATGTGTCCCACATAGAACTGTTCTTAAGTTTGTATCGGCCTCATGCATGGTTTGTGTTCCTGTCCCTGGGGTGCTTGCTATGTTGAAGAGAGCAAGGATCTTGTGGGCAACCTGGTGTAATGACACATTATGTAACAAATGTAGAAATTAAGAATGGAAGTACTGAATTTAGACTATTAGACTGGATATTTACAATATTCAGGAGCAATCAAATGCCAATAATACCTGGACCTGGAAACTAGTTAGATAGGCTGAAGAGTGTTAATGTAAAGAATGCATATGGTATGTTTTTCAGCAACTGTAAGTTGTCATTGTCTACCATTGAAAAGGAGTGTTAACTTCATATTTATGTTGTCTATGTTATGTTATATTTAGTTTTTTTCCATATTGTTCATTCTCCAATCTGACAGTATGTTTAGTCGACAGTAAATGGAGACAAGGGAGCACTGTAACAACTGGGAATAAAAAATATGTAGTACTTGACCTGGAAACTAAAATCTGTCCTTTTAACAATATCATTGGAAATCAACAACTCTTGATGATCATAATGAGTTATAGAAAAAGGATTAAGATTAAGTCTAGGTACCTGGTGTTATCCTGTCAGATAAGGAATATGATACATCTGATATTGTGTGAAAAACTATGAGCCACACCCCCACATGTAAAAAGGTATTAATGGTGTTTATATTGAAGATCAAGAGGTCAGTTTAAATTGAAACTGATTTTGGGGACACAACACTTGTGCATTTTTGACCCATTCTCAAGATAAAATTCTAAACCCCATTGTGTGACACCATTTGTTTTAGGTCAAGAGACGCTAATCTGAAGCCCATTTCGAATTCCGGAAGCTTTCGTCAAATGAGGTCTTATTCTGAAATCTACAACCGGAAGTCAAGTATCGTAGCAGTCAATGTGCGTTTGTGACTTGACCATGGTTTGACGGCAAGAGTAACGGTAGCCTCTTCCGCCGGTCCGGCAATTGTCTCGATTTGTTGACGTTTGCTGGAATACAGCTGTTGGTACCGGGGGTTTGACCGTTTTTTGAGACGAGTCGTGAGAGGCAATGGAGATAGCGGCTAGCTAACCTAGCTTAAATGGGTTTTCGCGTCAGAAGATGATCGCCTCACTTTCTAGAGGAAGTTTGCTGGATGAGGTTCTTCATGGGGGCTTCAATGAGGTAACGTTTACCTAGCGTTACTAATGTTCATGTGTGTGAAGTTGGGTTAGCTAACGCTATAATTCAGCAAGCATGTTATTTTAGCTAACAATAGAACAGTAGAAAGGAGGAATTTCTGCAGTTTGTCCAATGAAGGTAATGTTGACGTTAATATGTAATTAGGACTAAAAAAAAAAAAAACATGAATTCTACCTTTAAACCGGTGGTTATCGCCAGCCAGCAATGGCTGTTACGAAATAGATTACCCGTAGCTGTAGTGTGACTTTTAAAAGACCATAAGCAAACTACACCAAGGATAGCGTTAAGTGAAATGTTCAGGGAAATGTTCTCTGTTGTGTTCAAAACGGGGTGCGTTCTTTGTAAGGTATCCCGGACGACGGGCTGTCACGTGACTGAGCGGTACCGTTAAAGGTGGAGTCAGCGTGCGAGGCACAGGGGGAGAACGTGAACCATGTAACTCTCCACTGAATAATATGATTGGCCTCCACAATAAAGTAAAATTTAATAAGGAGTGGGACAATAGACTGGCCCTGCCCCCTCTCTCCTGTCCCAACACAATAAACAAAGGGACTCATTTGTTATGCCATGGTCTCAGACTTATTTGGCCCCCACTCTAAGCTGTGTGTTTGTGCATGTGTTCGTCTGTGGTTTGTTGGATTTGTGTGTATCTGATTGATGGACTGCAGCAGCAGCTGGCGGCATACGTTTCCTGGGTGAACTCTCAGCTGAAGAGGAAGCCAGGCCTGCAGCCTATCACAGACCTCAGGCACGATCTGCAGGATGGAGTGGTGCTCACACAACTTATAGAGATAGTTGGTAAATAGACACATGCACAGTTACAAACACAAATGCCTCACATGGTGCAGTAATACTGGATGAAGATTAATAATGATAATAATAATAATAACAATAATAATAAAAAGGAAACTTAGTGTGAGGAGGTCAGACTTGTGTAAATAAATTATTAGTTAATTTATGGGTGCATACGTAGTTAAAACATTTTGTATTTGTCCACAGCTGGCTGACCAATAAGCCCTTATTTCAGTGCTTATCAGTAATGTTTCAGCTCTCAGTGAGGCCTACCTGAGATGCTTGTCTTTCAAAGTTACTTCTCTAATGACAAAAGAAAGACAACCTTGTAGCTTCATTTTTAAGCATCGACAAAAAATGATCTGAAGATGTGAAATTCACGTGAATTAACATTTCCATTTAAAAATAAAAATACAATGTATGCGTAAAAATGGCCTCTTGTACGCACATATTTTAAAGAGAACCATGAACTTCTTCTGGTTGGTGATCAACCTCAGCTGTTGATGCTACTCTTACCATTACCAGTACATGCAATGCTGTGGTATTAGATGATAAGTTGTAAATTCTTCTCTCTCTTTCTCTCTCCCAAACCTCATTCAAATTGGCAGCAGGGGAAGTGCTGGAGGGAGTGTATGTTGCTCCACAAAACAAAGAGGAGAGCAGGAAGAATGTGGAGCAAGTCCTGCACTTCATTTCCTCCAGGCACATACGCATGCCACATATATCTGCGAGAGGTAAATCACAGAGGAGACTGTGTTTTGCAGCTGTCATTTAAAGAACAGGTGTTTTCTGGTTGCTGACCCTAAATAGTAGTCATCAAGTTTAATTGACCCCAAAACTTTAAGCACATGAAAATTACATGTTTATATTGTAACATGAACATTTTTCTCCATTTGCATGAGCAATGTCTCACCTATCAGGGAAACAGTGATCACATGCATGCCAACCTTTTGGTGTCATGCTTGCTGTTAGAAAGCTGCTTTTTTGACATCCCATCTTATTACTCTCTGTTGCCAATACTGTCCACTTGCGTTGCTACGGATGCACATATGTTCCCTTTCATTCTGCAGACATTGTCGATGGTAATCTGAAATCCGTTATGAGGATAATTCTGGCACTGGCTGCCCACTTCAAACCCTCAGCCAATCAGAGGGCTGCGTCAGGAATTGGGAGGAGTTTGACGAGAGGCTCTGCCAGCCACAACCCTCTCTCCACTGTTGCACTAGCGCAAGGTGCTGCTGCTGCACTGGCATCAGCACGACTTGATGCCTCACAGCCTGCACGTGCCACACGTATTCACAGGTATTATAAACATAGACACAAACCCATGTCAGTATCTTTCTATAATACCCAACAGCAGTCATTTGTTTGAGACGTATAGTCTTTGCTGTCCTCTGGTGGACAAACACAGATCACCAAACTGCCATCTTCACAACTGCTGAAACAGGACTCATCTCTGTCAAAACTGTATGCCAGTTCTTATCTATGAATAAATGACCTCTACTGCATTTGTCGTCTTTCAGCGGCTGGGGGTTGGATGTGGAAAAGAGTGTGTGTGTTCGAGCACTGGTTGAGCAGTATGAAAGAGGATCTCCGGATGAGCAGGACAATCCTCAGCCAAGCAGGTAATCTGTCTTTACATGAGCTCCAGTTACTCGTAATAATTAAATAGACATGCAGTGAATCATTGAATTTAGCAGTTTAGTAGTAGCAAATGCACTTACTGTTCTGTGTCCCTCTGTGTGCAGTCTAAATGTAATATAATAGGTAGATTTGACTGAGGTGGACATCATATCTTCAGAGGGAAGGTAGATAACTAGCCCCTTAGTGCTCTCACCTGCAACATGTAAAATTAGTAACCTTTGAAAGGGCAAAGATGGTGCTTCTTTCTGATTCACATGTATATTCATGCTGTGGGGTTTTGCTGTTGGACATAATACAGGGCTGTGATAATAGGCTGAAGAAAACTATACCCTACTGAAAAGCATGTTGGCTTTGCTGGCCTGAGGTCATGAAGGAGGTTGCTGCAATTTAGTGGCCTAAGGACAAGTGGTGTAATTACATAATTAAACTTTCCATTTTTACATTTAGTAACAAAAAGATCTATTTTTGCTGAATGTATTTCTACATGATTGTGCAAGTCTGTTTGGAAGAACACAAGCTCCACTTTGTTGCTGTGTATACTCGACAGCTTTGCCCTCAGTTACTTCTATGCAAGTTCTCTGTTATCTGTCATCTTTGGAAACAGTTGGTTACATTCTGTGGTTCTTTTGTGTGTGTGTCTCACTGCCTGACCAGGCATATGACTTTGCTTTTAGTACGAAGACACACTTCACCCCGCTGTGCTTGTGTGTGTGGCAGTTCATAGGAATCTGGGCAAAACACAGGCAGGTGACAGAAAAAAGAAATTAACCATTTTATCCTCTCAAATCACATGTCTGGTTGGACGTTATGCTCTGTGGTGTTACCATCGCTGTTTGTGTGTGTTTTAATATGAGACGTGTATGTGTGTGTCTGTTTATAATTGTAGAAGTGCACACATTAATCGTTTGTAGAACGATGGCGTGGTTTTGTTTGGAGAGATTCAACAGACCTGATGCTGCCATCACATAGAAGCCACTTTACATTAAGGTACAAATATTCATCATTAATTAGTTGCTTATTAGCCTGAATCCTGCATGACCATATTCTACAGCTACTAGGCTATTAATTAAGAGTTTTCCCTCAATAACCTCCTAATAACTGCTTATTGATAGCAAGTAAGGAAGTTGTTGTACATGAATTATGATATTAATAACCCTAAATAACCCTAATCCCCAGAATCAGACATTAATAAGTGCTTTATAATAACTTATAAACAGCCAATATGCTGCTAACGTGCATGCTGATAAATAACTAGTTCATGGTGAACATGTGTACCTTTATATAAAATGTGACCCGGCATCATAAAGTGAGAGAGTTAAGCAGAGTCGGCTGCGTTGGTTGCTATTTTAGCAAGCTGCAGGGCGAGAGGCGGGGTGTGTCAGAGCGAGGAGGATCACACTCTGTCATGAGTTTGTGGAGATGCCGAAGCAACAGACCCACATGCAGGGTGGACCATAGGCTCCTTGGAAGTATTATGCACAGCTTAAACCACCTGTAGCCCACTATGGGGGGGACGCAGATTAAATGGTAAGACCAGACACTGTGAGGCAGTGTCGGTGTGTATGTGTGGATTCCTGTGCAAGTGTGTGTGTGACTTTACGGTGCTACCATGCAAAGAGACTTTAAATGAAATGTAGCGTCTGTACGCATCGTGCTTTGATTTACAAAGGCATGCGAGGATTAAGGGCTTCTCTTGGCAAGTTAATATTTGAGGAAATATGCGTCATTCTCATGTGCTGCTGTTTTCTGCATGTCCCCTTTCCTCTCCTCCCTTTAAAGCCCTCTGTCCACATACGAGTTTCAACAAAAGGAGCCTTAATTTGAAAGAGCTGTCAGAGTCACTTTGATTTTAGTGAATGTCTTTGTTTCTTGTCACTAATGAGACTGCAGACATGTCTTCAGAGAGACAGTTTTACCCTGTTATTGACTTAAATTAAACTTAAAATGTCACCCAGCCAGCTGAAAGTAGTCTGTACCAGTACATAAAATGCTCACATGCACACGCCCCTGTGCTTCTCTGGAACAAATTGATTAATCAGCGTTTTGTCCTCCTCGAGCCTCAGCTCCGTCAGTCCGCTGTCATCTCCAAGAGCTCCACCCAGCAGCCACACAGACAGACAGCAGGAGGACCGCCAACAACAGGAGATCAGTGGTGAGTTCTGGGCCGCCAACAAACCAGCACGCATTTTCCTGAGAAAACCTCAGGATTTATAGTTTGACTTGTGTTTGTTTTATGTGTGTGTACGTCGGTGTGCTCGTAGCCGAGTCATCTCATGTTGCAGTGGAGACGGCTTGGGAGGATTCTTTCAGTGAAACGTTGGAGAAGGAGATGCAGGACACACGGAAAATGGTGTCTGCTTTACAGGTACATGCATAGTGAGGTTTCAGTTTGATTCTGGTGTTTGTTTTTCCAATCAGAATATCTTTTTGTTGACTTCCATATTGAAGTATAAGTGCTGAGTGTATATTCTGTATTTTCCTACTGGTTGGTTGTAACGTGTGTGCAGAGGGTTGTGGGAAACTGTGACATTTCTAACACACTATTTTTGAGCTGTTTGAATACCTTGCTCATTATACATCACGCACACACCCACACCACATGCACCTACCGCCGGTCCAAAGTACAAACCGGTGTCACGTGTTGTACCCTTTGTGTTTTTAAGGCCCTGCTGCTGCATGGTTCGCTGCCTGAGGATGAGCAGGATGTGTCTTTGAGTTTGGACCAAGGCAGCGCTGAGCAGCAACTGGTAGCAATAGTCTCTCCTTTGATTTTCTGCTTTGTCCTCCTCTGTCTGCTCCCTCTCTCCTCTGTATCACACTCTTCCTCACTCTGTTTCACAACCTCTTTGTGTTAACCGCAGATCACATTTCTTTCTCTTGACTCTGGGTTTGTGTGTGTGTGTGTGTGCGTGTGTGTGTGTGTGTGTGTGTGTGCATGCTTATGTGCGTGTCAGATGGTGACACGGGTATCAGTTTCCCCTCTTACTCAGTCCATCGTGGTTCTCACACACATCCCTTTTTTCTTTCTCTTTCCAGGTCGTCATTCGCAGTCGTTTGGATCAGAGTATGGAGGAGGCTCAGGAGCTGAAGGTAAGTCATCCGTTTCATTTTAAACAGTCGATATGGTCTTGTCTTTGTCTTACCCCTGAGAGGTTAAAGTTGTGGAATGCAAACTGTGATTAATATTTAATTCAGAGTGTGTTCTTTGCTGTTCGCTTTAGAGGGAACTGCTGCGCTGTAAGCAGGAGATGAGAAACCTGCAGGGAGTCAAGGTGAGACTAGCCAGATCTGCAGTTACTTTTACTGTTACTCCGTTGAATGTAAGTCTAGATGTGCTGTTGTACAAACCCAATTCCAAAAAAGTTGGGACGCTGTGTAAAATGTAAATAAAAGCAAATGCAGTCATTTAAGGCAAATGCAATCATCCACAACTTTCCCAGTGTTTTGTTGCTCCCATCTGAATTTGTTTGAAATGTTGCTGCATTAAATTCAGAAAAAGCATATATTTACAAAAATCAATGAAGCTGATGAGTTAAAATATTAAACCTGTTGTCTTTGTACTGTTTTCAGTTGAGTTTATGTCATAATTTAGGTTTTGTACAGTGTCCCTACTCTTTTGGAATCGAGGTTGTAGAAAGGCTGAAGGACTGACTTTCTGTTGGTTTGTAAATGTGCAGGACGCCCAGCAGCAGAGGCTGTGCACTCAGGAGGCATCAATACTGCAGATGAAGCAAGAGCTTCTCAGAGCCAGCATGACGAAGGATGAACTCAACAACCAGAACGTACGATTATTAAAGTGGATGTAAAACAGTTCAGCTTTCATGAAGTACAGTATATTGTGGTGTGTGGTGTATTGCAAATCCCCCTCCGCAATGGAAATGTGTTACAGGCAGAGCTGCAGTGGAAGCTGGAGGAATGTACCAGGCTGTGGGGTGAATGCAAGGTGAGGCGCTCGGATCCGCTCTCCGTCAATGCGTCGCTCTAATTGAGTTTAATTGTCCTAACTTCATGTTACACAGCATCTGTTCACTGAGTTTGTGCTAAATAATGAACCGTGTCTTTTGTCTGTGGTTGTTTGGGCGCAGAAGGAGATCAGCCAGAAGGACAGACTACTGCAGCAGCTCAAACACAAGCTGGAAGAAAGCCAAAAAAAGCAGGTATGTGTGTTTTTTCAGCTTTATCTTTTCCCTGCAAATTAATGCACAAGAATATGCATAAAGCTCGTGTAAATGCACTTCCTTCATTTATCCAATAAACTAGTTATTTGCTTTAATAATCTGAGGCATAAACTACATATATTTGTTTCACATCAGTGTGTATTTTGATGTCTCGCTGTTTGTCTGTTTGACAGAGTGAATTGCAAAGACAGTTGGAGCATAAAGACAGCATGCAGGTAGGACTGTTTCTTTCCTGACTCTTTCTGCGGTTGAGTTTTAGGTTTCATATTCTGCCACAGTCACACATTCAGATATATGTTCCACAGCTGACCCCTTTTTTTTCTTTTCTTTTTTCAGATTCCCACCGGCACAGAAAATAATGGCTATTCTTACTCTGGAAATCCAGCTCCCTCTATGTCAGATGTAAGTAGTTGATTAGGCTGCTCAGCCAGTGGGTCTATTTATGTTGTTCTTCATGCTACAGCACTAACAAAGCATCACACATCTATACTCTCACATTCCCTTGCTTTATATTGTCTTGCACTTTTTAGGCCTCATATTGTAATATGAGCACATGAAACAATAGAGCCCCATCCTGACTTTCAAGAACAGCAAGTTAAAGAAACACCAGAGGGCCGAACACGCGGAACGTACACAAGAAATAGCTGTAAACAAGCAGGCAGCTGTTCTCGGTAAAAATGAGCCTTTTGTCCTTGACTGTTTTTTTGTGTTTGTTCTCTGTTAGCAGGCAGAGGAGGTTCAGTTGCTCAGAGATGCACTGAGGAGTTTGAGGAACAACTTCAGAGACCATGACCCGCAGCACCATACACTGGACACCCTGGAGCAGGGCATAGTGTCACTCATCGACAGGCTGCATGTTCTGCACACACACAGGGTACAAAGACAGCCCGGATCTTTCTTTCAGAAAAACTGGATCTTTTTTTTCTTCTCCAAACTGAACATTCTTGCTTTGGCCCTTTTGTGGGGGTCATCACTCAAAAAGCCATGTGGTGAACTGATGTTTGAGGCTAATGTGTAACTGAAAACAGTTTTAAAGCTATGACAGAGATTGAATTGTAAACTTCTTATCAGCCAGCGGCCACTTTAAAATCAGATTCAACTGTATAATTGATTGAGTGCGCGCTAGTGAAAGAGAATACTATAATTATACAATGAAATCTTAAATGTAGACATTTAAAATCATGATATTCATCCAAATACTGCAGGGAAGGGGGAAATCTCCAAGACGCAAAGGTCAACACACAGACTCCGACACCTGGCCTTGCACAAGTAAGTTGTTCCAACGTGAACCCCACAAACACACATGCAGCGCACACACACGTTTATGCTTTCATTAACTATGCTTCTGGTCTTTGCAGAGGCTTTTCAGTCCCACAGTGGTTCTTCTGCCTCCACTAAAATCCTTTATTTTACTGGAAAATCCCCGACACCTCACATGATCAATATACAGAAGAGGTTAGTGTTTCATTTTTAAATTAATCCATTAGTTAATTTAAATTAATCCATTTTATTCAATAATCTTGTCCACAAACTCCATTAGTTGCCATCTAGCAGTGACGCTTATAATCTTAACACATTCATTTATATAAATAATAAACAAAAAATACGAGTGAGTCTCTTTGTACACACTGCACAGGCTCGGCGAGGTGACGCTCAAGGATGTTAAGGCGGCAGTGGATCGAGAGGGAAACTACAGGTACCACTTCAAGGCCCTGGACCCTGAGTTTGGCACTGTGAAAGAAGAGGTAAGAGAAGGCTGGGAAAATCAATGATGCAAAAATTCATCCCAGCATACACACATATAGACAAGGTCAGAGCTGTCATACATGAAGATATGTCCTTTTGTCTGTGTAGGTATTTCTGGATGGTGCGATCATTCCAGGCTGGGAAGGCAAAATAGTGGCCTGGGTGGAGGAGGACCGTGGTGAGGAAAGGTAACAGCATGTTGATTCTGAATCTCTCTTTATTCTAGTTTCTTTATCTCAGTGGCGAGCAACACATGACCTTTTCTGTCTCAGGCCGTTGTAAGTTCAAGCTGAGGAGGCGCGACACTTGTTTTGCTCCCAGAGGCTCGAGACAGCTGTGGACACTTTCCGAAATTCAAACCATTGGTGAAATACTGTAAGACTTGTCAGCAAGAGATCTGGGTTGATCAGCTGGTACTAAAACATACTGCTGGTGTAAATCTGTAACCAACATGGAGAACTTCATGAAGCTTGTTATCGCCAGGCTGTAACTGTACTATCACAACTGGACTCAAAAGTAGTCAAACATTACTTTGAATGAACTGTTTCTAAAACCACAGTACTGTAGTTTCATGTGTAGTTGCCTTCTGGTTTGAGTTAATTGGAATTGAATTCATTTTAGTGTTCGGTGTACATGTCCTTTCTCATGCAGTAATGTAGTATTTAAAACAAATACTACCAGATTACATGTTAGAAATATGTATTACCCATTGTTCTTTAGCCCAGGTACATTTCAGTCTTAAATGTGAGTGTGAAGTTAATATACAGTATTATCTACCATAGCTAGAGAGAAGAAAATATCAGGGTTAGGAGAGAAAATGCCACTTCTATGATACAAATGTTTCAAGGATAGAAAAAGTCAGACATGCTGACAAACACGCTGACCACATACCAGCGTGTATTGCTATGACTTTGTTTTGTATTAAATACATGTAACAGTAAAAAAGGAGGGTGGTGGTCATCTGAAGACCAACAAAACAAAACAGCTGAATGTATCACAGTTCAGTTTCACTCAACAGGACAAAAATCCAGATGTGGGTTTAAACGTCAGTCTGCAGCGCACCAGCTGAACTGCTGTCAGTGAAAAGAAATGATGCTGGAAAACTTAGATGTAGAGATGCAGATGAAGAGCGCTGTTACTTTGTTTACGTCATGAAATTGTTTTGTACATGTGTAAAATATTTTCACTATATCCTTAAGTTTTTGATGTTTACGTCTCTGACTGGTTTAAAGAGAGAGGCTCTTGTGAAGTGACAATGCCTCCGCTCATGTTTTAAAAAAGATGCTGTGGATTCGAGTTTGACATCAGAGATTTTTGTCCTGGAACTATGGACCATCCCACTATTTATGGTGTGTGTGTGTGTGTGTGAGTGTGTGTGTGAGAGAGAGAGACCAGGATGGACCTTTGACATGTAAATGCCAGAATAACAGTGGTTAGAGCTGTTTGATGCAGTAAAATGCTCAGCTGTCAGTGTTAGGACCTCTGAGGTCTTTATGACAAACAGACTGACACTGGCCCACACATACATTTCCCTTCACTCTGCTTCCATCTTCCCATTTTGGGACCAATGGGAACGCCTTCACTAACAAGCCAACAGAAACATGCAGCAGTCTACTGAATGCCATAACTGCCTGTACTGTAAAATGTACAACTGGATATTTAGTATTTGTTTTTGAGTTTCACAAAATACGGTTACTCTGTTTAAAAGAAGAAAAATGGCCTTTGTTGAACATTAGAAAGACACATATTTTGAAATAAATTGTTTTTAAAAACATGCCATTGTTCCAGTTTTTATTGTGGTTGGGAGACAGTGGGGGGAAATCAGGAGGACAAACGGCTGATGATTGACAGTTTTTGTCACATGCATTTCAGGGCTGAACGATATGAACGAACGACAAAGATCCATTGATATATGGTGACATCACACCTAAATTATGTGGCAAACAAGGTCTAATGTCTCTCCAAGCTTCAGGCTATGCACAGATGTCCAATAAACTGACTACTGAACCTAAGATGGCTTCTATTCTTTGGTGACTGCGTTTTTAAAGATGATAAGCAAAAATACTATCATGTGTATCACATGTGAAAAGGCACTGTGTTCATACTGCCACTGCTCTGATACTGAGCTTCAGGTGTTTGTCGCTGCACCATGTGACCAAGCAGTCCTCTGTACTGCTCTGTAAAAGTAGCCTCTAAGTGAAGACAGCGTGTGTCTCACAGGAAGTGATTCAGTGGAATCAAACGTGTCAGTGTAGTGATAATTTCCATCACGCCAAAAATACACTTATGCTGTAATGCACATTTGTCCAAGGCTCAATGGTCTCCCAGCATTATTCTGATTATTTGTCAGACAAAAAAAAAAAAAACAGCAGTGATGACATCGCTGCTCACTTTGGGGGTTTGCTGGTGTGGAGATCTCAACACAGTATGTTCAGCTGTGTACAAAACACAAATGTTTCATGTTATAAAGCAAATCCTGAAAGAATGCATGTCCTATAACAATCTACTACATTAGCCACTGAGTTTTGGACGTGTCCTGACTCATTTCTGACAGGAGGAACAGGGTCTGACAGCAGGGTTTTACAGACAAGTGTGAACAGCGAAGAGCTGTGTCGGTTTACAGGAACTGTAGGTTGATAGTCATGAGTACAAAAAGCACCAACAGTGAGCGGCACTGCCTCCGTGTACAGGTTGGAAGAGGTGTGCTGAGCTAAGTGTCTGACCTCTTGGGAGGTTGGGGGCTTGTTAGAGGCACATGCTCTCCTCCACAGTGTGCACAACAGGAGGTGGAGTACTTGGCCTTCCCCCAGTTCTTCCATAGGCATGCTCCTTTCTCAGCGCCTTTGGGGGTCGTCCCCTGCTCGACACCCTTCTTCCACCCAGAAAAGCTTTCCTCCTCGGCACATCCGTCGGCTGTCCGGTTTGTGTGGAGGTCTGCAGGTTGCCCCTCAGTCTTTTGCAGCCTCTGGCTTTTGTTTGGAGAGACCTTCCAAATGAGGAAAGAGCTGACACCATGGCGCTGTCTGTTTTGATGTTTTCATACGTCTTCATAAATGAAGCGATGGAATGAGTGAAGTCAGGGTTGTCCAGTTTCTTCGTGATGTCCATGAACATGCTGTTCAGCCTTTCCTTGAGGGGCAGTTCACCTACGAAAAGAAATATTTAAGAGTTGTATTAATAATGCACCCTACATGTCCAACTAAATGTTTTACATACTATGTTTGAGTGGGTCATTTATTTGTCTTTTACTGGAATCTGTCTCCACTGAGGTGCTTGGATGTGGATTGGATTGGATCGGTGATGACTCCTTTGGCTCTTGCAAGCTTTCAGCATCAGTGTCTACAGAGAAAGATTTTAAAACAGTCAACAAGTCAGCCCTTTGGGGTTACAGCAGTGTGCCTCTTTGTACTGCTGATCCATCGTGGCATGGACTGGGGCCTGTCCACCAAACCCAAAGCTCCTAACAGACTAATGCTTCACGATATTCACAACAGTGACAGCAACACAGAGAATGCAGGAAAGAGTGTGACCATGAATGTGCTGTGGTCTGTGTGCTCACTGGCTTACCTGAGACAGGACAGCAGTACGTTTCACCACTACAAACTCCTGCAGCTCTCTCAGACAGAGACGGTTTGTCCAGCACCAATGTCTGAAGCCAGTCGTCTGGAGTGTCCTTTCCTGTTGGAGGGAAAATGCACATTTTATTTCTGTTCATGTCTTGTTTTATTATGTATACGCATATGTATGCATGTTATGGAACAACAGAAGGAGCTGGGAGTCAAGACTTTCACTACTACATATTACAGTACATATAAATGAACTTGAACTTGACAGGACACTGGGAGGGACAAATAAAGACACTCACCAGTAGCAATTTGATAGTACAGCTTCCTCGTGTCTGGTGACAAGCCATGAAGTCTGCTGTCATTATGTCCAAATATCATGGCTACGGCACTCTGATGCTTACAGTGTCCACCCATAATCCCTGCTGGGCATGTGCAGCAGCCAATGGCCATGTTGACATGGTGGGACACCGCAGCATTTGATGAGCTTGCCACAGTGTAGTTGTCTTGGTCTTCCTGGAGCAAGGCAAATCAATAAATGGGAAATTTTACAAATACAGTAAACGGTAACCAATACAGGCTATTTCTTTGTTGCCCGTGAGTAAAGTCCCCTGATTCAAACTTGACAAAAACTTAAAAAGGCAATTTCTTTGTGTAAAAAAGTCTGATCACAAGTGGTCATTCGAGACGTGTGGAGATGCGTTGTGATGCCAGGTGTAAACGGGCTATACTTGAATGTCAAACCCTTTCAAGTTAAAGGCCTGTTATAACAAGTGTAAAATGGTGTGAGCTAACGTATGGCCAGCGTCCACCTGCATGCCACAGTCGTGTACCTGCACAATGGAGTCTGTGCCGATGTCCTCTGTCTTCAACACCTTCTTCAGAGAAGTTTGCAGTCGACTGCTGGCAACATCTGTGAGGCGGCGGATGTAGTGTGCCTCCATCCTTGTGAGCACAAAGTCCACCAACTGTGTCACGTTGTAGGCCTTCAGTCGGTGGAGGACCTTCTCTTTCACCACCCTCATGGCACTTTCCACATAGTTGCTGGTATGGTTCCCGCCGGTGGGCGGCTGCGCCTGCAGGCAGATGGCCCACTCCTCTCGCCGTTTGAAGACCTCCTGAAGGTGTCGCACAAACTTTGGGTGCTGAGAGGCAATGTGGTCCTCCATCAGTCTGGTGTAGCCTTCCATGAGAGCTGCTGGTGTGGAGGCATACACCAACCCTCTGAAGGACTTCAGGAGGTGGGCCCTGTGCTGCTCGGGGACTCCATTTGAACTGCTCCACAGCCATCTCCACATGGCCTGAAGGAGGTGGAACACACAAAGAACCAGTGTGACTTTGGGGAATGCTTCATGCAGCGCCTGCCTGAGAGCAGTGCAGTCATCAGTCATGGCAACAAGAGGTCCCTCTGGGTGGCCAAAGAACCTGTCGGGTGGAAATACAGTCTGTAGCAGCTCCACGGCAGCTGAAACGGTCACCAGGGTTTCAGATGTGGTGATAAACACCCCCAAAGGCAAACCACCTGCCGAGGAATGCGTGAGGAGGAGGAAGAGGCGGCGTTTGTGGCGGTTAAAATTCCCTGTGGAGTCCACAAACACCATCTCACTGCTCTCTTTTAGGCTGGCATGGACCCTCCTCATCATTGGAGTGCATATGGCAATCACCAGCTGACTGTCAGCAGTTTTGCACATCCTGGCACAGACATCTCCTTGCTGCTTATTGTAATCATCAAGGGTCTGTTGAAGGTCTTTGAACATTTCTTCCCCTGGTGCTGCGCTGTATGCTTTTCTGAACAGTTTGTAGTACAGTCTGCAATAAAGCATAAGAATCTTTCAGCAGGTAAAATCTGAACATTTCAAATGATCTTCACAATTCCAGTAGACATTTGGATATTATAAGAGTTAGGTTTAATTCAGTGAGTTGTCGGACTTGCTCTACGACAGTGCTGGAATTGCTATTCAATAGCAAATTAAACAAAAGTAAGACAAGTTTTGTGACTGATTGGTCACTAACCTGTAACAAAAATGCAAATCTGGACAGACCGAACGATCTGCAGCGGCGTACACATAGTTGTCCCGTTCCTCCTCTTGCAAATCATACTTTAGTATGCTGAGTGCTGATGAAGGAGAGTGACCACTTTCAAATAGCTTTTTCAGCTTTTCAACGGTTTCCCTTGAAACATCTCTCCTCCTCATGGCTGCGGCACATGAAAAGTGATGGTTGTGCTCATTGCGTAAGTTCACATGAAGGACGAGTCCCTCCTTCATGTGAGGATCTCCAGATCTGAAATGCATAAGAGTAAATTATGCAAACTATAACGGCTAAGATAATAAGGCAGATGTCACTGAGACATTTCTTTAACCATATTATTGACTTTGATATCATATCGGTGACAACTGATGACACATGCCCACATTCACTTTTTTAAAAATCACAATTTTTATCTGTGAGGCAGCTGTTGGGTGTTTCTGACTGACATACAAATACTACATAACTATGAAATGGATGAGAAGTTAGAAGATGGAAAGCTTGACACAGCATTAGGCCGACCTAACTGACCCTTTGCTAAACTCCTCCTCTGAACAGCAGCTGTTCAATCATAGCTTAGGAACTGTGACGAGGTACTGGCCTGTCAAGCTTTGTGTTTCTCTACATGCTGATGTAAAGAGCCTTTAAGAAGATCAATACTCAGTATCCTGAGAGTTTGGAGGGCGCCGTCATTTTGTGGTCTTTCAAAAACCTAAAACAAAAGAGCAAACTAAGGAGGGCTCAATGGGTGCCAATAAATTTGACTATAAATACTACTGTTTTTACATTGAGTCTCTCCCGGTTGTATTAACCCATTTCTACTAAAGATTTAACCTTTTGAACCTGTTTTGTCTTTTTAAAATACCACTAACCTTGACTTCCGTTCTCCACATTCTGGCTGCCTTTTCAGGATCAGGAACAGAGTAGCTGGGCAAGAAGTGTTCTTTTTTATTGTCCTGCACCTGTAGTCCACCTTTAACATGGAAGAGCAAAAATGAGTCAGGCATAATAAATGATGAAAGCATAAAGACATGAATACATGCTCTGAGATCTTTCTGCTACCATGCCTTTAAGAGTTCATTCTTTACATAATAAAATAACCGCATTCCTGCTGACATCCTCATCAGAGGTGAAACTGAAAGTCACATGGTGTACGGTGGATGGATGGATGGATGGATGGATGGATGGATAGATGGATAGTTCAGCGGATAATACTTACTCGATACTTGTTGTAGCGCCCTGCATTAGGGTACGTTTTAGACTTTCGCCATGTGTAGCCTGAGGATCTCTGGAAGTCTTCCAGCCATCTCGTTGCCTCTTCCTCACTGGACAGCTTCAGTTTTATGGCTGCCTTGAAGTTGACGTCTCCTATCGTCTCAAGGCTGCACACAGTGTGGCTGTACTGATCTGGCAACAGTTCCTGACAAAGTAGGATGCGGATTTCAAAGAATGCCTATCTGTCCATCACAGACAACTACCACAGCACTGTATGCAAGGCTTGAGCCTCACAATACCATTATCCAACACTAGCTATCAAATGATTGACAGACATACAGACACAGTCACAGACAGATAGATAGATAGATAGATAGATAGATAGATAGATAGATAGATAGATAGATAGATAGATAGATAGATAGATAACGCTAAACGGTTTATTTTGACGTTCCATACATGGCTGTCATTAACTGGCTAGCTAACTAGTATAAACAGACAGTTTCACTCAATTCTGACCTCCAAAGTCACCAATGACTGCTCCTGGTCTGTCGCTTTACTACAGTTCCTGCACCACGTAGGGCACATAATAATAATAAACACTGTATTTACTTAATAATTAACGACTGACAGTTTCACTGCTTCTTTATTATGCGTGGCTAGCTGAGCTAACTATTTCTTCTTCTTCTTCTTCTTCTTCTTCTTCTTCTTATTCTTCTTCTTCTTCTTCGGGGTTTTGGCGGTTGGCAAAGAACGAGTTGGTGTATTACCGCCATCAGCTGTTATGGAGTGTGGATCATCAATATTCATGTTTATATCCTTTATAGCAGTAGTCCACAACCTTTTTTGCGCCACGGACCGGTTTCACGTAAAGCAATAATTTGCCGGACCCAGAAACGAATAAAAACAAATTATTAAGAATACAATTCACCATTACTCTGATTGAAGTAGTTATAATTAGTGGGAGCCCTGCGCTTGTTTCTCTTAAACGAGTAGGCTTCATTGCCTCATTTGCGAGCATGTCGGCACCCATTACGCAGAGCGGGCTTGGTGCGTGAGAAGCACCTGAAACGATAAACCCGTATTTTAAGTAGGACTGCTGGTATAGTCTCTTAAATGCAACTTTCTTTTTCTTGGAAGTTGTCTCTTCTTCTGTCTCATCATTTGGGCTTTTCTCCTTCCCGAAGAAGCTCCCCAAATACGTTTGTTTTTCTTTTGTTTTGTTTTTTTTACTCATTTTTGCTAGTTTGTGGGTTACTTTTTTACTTTCGGCACTTGACTTCACCATCCTAAAGGAAAAAAAGCTCCTTACAGCGCACTTCAGCCTGCAGCCAGTGTCATTGCCAAAGCACCTTACAATAACGTGAAACAAAATTGTAAAACTGGGAATTAAAGAGTTAATTAATTGACAGCATAGACCGTAGTTGAGACCAGGCAGATAAAGGCACTGTACAAGCTATTATATTGTCATATATTTTATTGCCACCACGTGGTCGCTTATATAATTGCAGTAAAATATTCACAGCTCTTGAATAGAGTTTCTTTTTGGAACCATCAGGCTTTGGATTTACTTATTCTTTTTTATTTCATGAACCACAAGTAGGTTTTTGGTTTTATTCACGCTGGTGGTGTTTATTTAGTATTTAGTGATTGCAATTTGAAAGGCCATCGTTTACGACATGTCTTACGGGGTGACGGCAGGACAATCAGGAGAGCCGTAAAGCGTTGTGTTTTGGACTGGAGGAGGTCATTAGAAAGTGAGGAGTAAGTACGGGCCGGTCCTCCAGGCACAGAGACGTTCGGTGCCAGCGTATTTCCGATGCCGGTGTAAGACAAATACATTATTCATCATCTCTGTGTAGTGTTTCAACCGCTGCGAAATGCTTCGTCTGATCCTGCGGCTCAGGCCGTCCGCTGGGCTCCCCTGTCCCCGTGCCCTCCCGGCCGGGCCTGCTGCGCTCGGCACCCGCTCCGTGCCCGGAACCGGCTGTCTGCGGCGGCTTCACTGCGGAGCGGGGTACCGCTCCATGTCTTTGGGCTCCGGCCTCAGCCACAGAGGGACTCTGCTGCGGTGTCCCCAGCTGACAGGCAGCTGTCAGAGCCCGCGATTCTACAGCCTGCCGCCGCACCAGAAGGTAACGTTATCCTACCCGGTGTGAGGTTGCTATAGCACCGACGTTACTGGTAGCATGACCTCCCTAGCTAGCATTAGCTAGCTAGCTAGCTGGCTGGCCGTTGTGTAGCCATCAGATTCTGACACTCCTGACACCCATTAAATCCAGCTGTTGCATGAAGAGTGAATTCGGTGTTTGGTTGCAGTAAACCAGAGCATCAGTAAATTATTATATGTCATTAGGTGACGTCGTTGGACGTTGGTTCATAGGCATTTTAGTTGTTACATGAATTTAAGGCATTCAGTTATGAGTTACAGTGTGTCCCCATAACCCAGGCTGTCACACGCTAAGATACGTTACGTTACGTTATTCATCGTCTTTGGAGCCGCGGAACTGTCTTCTTGCTGTGTTGTACCCGAGAGATGCGCATCACCGCCCAGACCAAACAGAAAGGCAAAAAGACCTCACCCCCAAATACCTGGATGCATTAGACAGTTTCACTAAACTGGATCCAAATCCAGATTTGAGTTAAAATGTCAGTCACACCGGCATGCATGTAAACTCAGACTGCACTGCTGTCAGCAGCAGAAATGATGCTCACATTCTGATGTTCCGGTAGAAATGTCAGTGTTTTACATCTGGAATAATTTGATTTTCTTGTTTCAATTTTTCATATTTATGTCTCAGATGTTATTTCCAGGAGTGACCTAGCTCTGTAGGTCCTTTCCAAAAACCAATTAACCCATAATCATTTTAACGCTATTGTCCTACAATGGAAATAACAAAAAAGTACATTTGTGTGGGAACTTCTCTCCTATTTTTCTCTCCTGGTACCACTTCTGTATATCTCCTATCAGAAGTTACATAACCTTGAGTGCTACTGTAAAACCTGGCAGGTCTGTTGAAATACAGCTCTTATGTGGGTCATTTATTGGGGAAGAGAATGAGGTAATGATGATGTAGCAACTGCAGTTACACCACCTGACACTTGCCAGTATTTGCAATGTCCTGTTACGAAGCCCCTTTTTTATATATTTGGTCAGCCTCCAGGTTAAATATGGCACTTTGTCATCACCCCTTCATCCTTGACCTCCTGGAATTTATTTTCTGTTCATCAGGTGGAGCTCCCCGCATTGTCACCCACCATGCAGACAGGAACCATCGCTCGTTGGGAGAAGAAGGAGGGAGAAAAAATTAATGAGGGTGACCTTATAGCTGAGGTGAGGAGCAGTGGAACTGTGTTCCATTGTATTGTAAGAAGTCATCACTATATGCCTTTTAAATGTTTCTGTCTTTGCAGGTGGAGACCGACAAGGCCACTGTTGGTTTTGAGATGCTGGAGGAGTGCTATCTGGCAAAAATCCTGGTTCCTGAAGGCACCAGAGATGTCAACATTGGATCAGTGATCTGCATCACGGTTGACAGGTCTGTCCTGTGACAATGTAAAGTACAGACTATAAAGCAAAGTGACCTTGCTATAGAAATGTGTTTTACAGTGTCTGATTCAGATTGGTTTGCAGAAGTGTTTTCCTAAACCTGAAGCCATGGGATTGTAACTGTTCACATCTTATTGCTTTCGCAGTGATGAATATGAGCTAGATGGTCGATCCCACGCTCCAATGATTTTCATTAATTTAGCTTAACAGCTGGTATTTCTGCACCAAGTGTCATTTCCATTGGCTGCTAGAAACTGAATTTCATACTCCTTTCTTACTTTTTGAGCTTTGGTTTCACAACCAAAGTAGTTTTCAACATGTCACACAGTTTCTTGTCCTTTAGTCTAAATGTGGTTGTGCTTTGTGTGAATTATGTCTAATGTCTGTGTGTATCTGTTCGCCTGCAGCCCTGACCTCATCCCAGCCTTTAAAGACGTGACGCTGGACTCAATTAAAGCAGCTGGTGCTGGTCCCTCTCCAGCTGCCTCCGCTCCTCCTCCTCCTCCTCCTCCTGCTGCTGCTCCTCCTGCAGCCCCGGGCAGCTCTTACCCCACACACATGAAGGTAGGCGTCGTCCACACATCAACAAAGTGCAGTCAGGTGTCGTGTTGTCGCTGAGTTGAGTTGTGTAAAGGATGTTTACGGTCACAGTGACCTGGAGCCACAGCTTGAGGTTTATCAGGGTTGTTCAGTATGATGGTCTGTATGTGAGGGGATCATTGTGTGCTTCCTGTGTATTAGAGCAGAGCAGCAGAATGAAGTTATGTGGTGACAGTTCAGAAATTCTGCACATAGTGGCTTTAAATTTAATAAGTGACTCCAAAAACTTGACACAGAATTTAGCTTTAGCTCCTTTTTTCATATGGTTTTTCATATTGATGCAAAACATGAGCTTCAAGCGGACATTTCCCATTATTTATGATGCTGTCATGCCGAAATAGTGTTTGTATTACCTTGTAGTAACAGTAGTAGTAGTAGTAGTAGTAGTAGTAGTGGTTTTAATGGTGAGTCAGTGATATGAACAGCAAAACTTTGTTTGCAAAAAGTGGAAATATTTCCAATTATTTTCTGCTTGTTTCTGTTTGAAAGGATCTTTTTTCTTGCTCCCATGTTCATCTCACGTCCAGCTGTCCAGCTGGCCGTTGTTGCTGAGAATAAAAACATAATGTCTCCATTTGAAGTCATGCTGACATTGACATGATAACAGTTAATCAAACAGAGTATTGTCAGTAGCTAGAGGGAGGGTTTCATTTGGCAGGGGCTGCTCTGACAAACATCCCTGGCCAGAATCGAACCGGAGATGAAGCAGTTGCATCATTCAGGCCCTTTAGGGTTGTTCTTTCAATTATCCTGTAGCCTTGACTGTGTTGGTCACTAGTTTCCTGTTCCAAGTGCTCAGACTGGAAGCTGGAGAGCTCCCTTGGCTTCTGTCGCTCACGTTAGTGTGTGTGTTCATTACAGATTACACTTCCTGCCCTGTCTCCCACCATGACGATGGGAACAGTGCAGCGCTGGGAGAAGAAGGTTGGAGAGAAGCTGAGTGAAGGAGATCTGCTGGCTGAGATAGAGACTGACAAGGCGACCATCGGTAAGCCCAAACTGAGTCTGACAGCTTGGTCATTCACTCAGTATTCCAGTGCTGTTTAACATCTGGTGAATTCTGTTTTGTGTCCTGAATTACAGTATGACAGGTAAAGCTGGCCTTGCTCAACATGTTCTTTCATGTGTTTGTGTGAAGGCTTTGAGGTGCAGGAGGAGGGATATTTGGCCAAAATCATGGTACAAGAGGGTACTCGGGATGTTCCCCTGGGAACGCCGCTCTGCATCATTGTAGAGAAAGAAAGTGACATCGCTGCTTTCAAGGATTATGTAGAGACTGGGGTGACAGAGGTTTCCACCCCACCTCCAGCTCCACCTCCAGCACCGGTGAGACACACAGGAAGCTTTCCAAATACTCCCAAAAGCATACTGAATTTCATATTTACAGCAGCTTGTGCAGGTATGACTGGATTTGTAAGTGTTTGTGTTTATGTTTCAGGCTGCTGCTCCGGTAGCTGCAGCACCCAGTCCTGCTCCTGCAGCCGCCGCCCCTGCAGCACCCAGGAAAGGTCGTGTGTTTGCCAGCCCGCTCGCCAAGAAACTCGCCGCTGAGAAAGGAATTGACCTGGCACAGGTCAGCGGTAAGTGACCAGGACACAAGCACTGACTGACATGAAGTATTTCTAGTAAAACACACAAAATATGGAGTGAAAAAAAGCAATGGTGAAATGTTTTCTATGGTGTACATTGTGTTGTTCTCCATTCAGGCTCTGGTCCGGATGGACGCGTCACCAAGAAAGATATTGACACCTTTGTTCCACCAAAGGCTGCACCTGTAAGTGAAGCTCACGCTGTTGCTGTCGTACTGCGTGCGGCTCAAGGTTTGGTTTATAATGTCGTATTAAATCAAACCATTTCTGTTGGCAGGCCGTGGCTGCTGCTCCCGCTCCAGCCGAAGCTCCAGCTGCTCCTGCACCTGCACCAGCCGGGACCTTCACAGACATCCCTATCAGCAACATCCGCAAGGTGAGAGCAAACACACAGGTTTTTTTTTTTTTTTTTTTTGGTGACCCATTGTGTTCAGTGATGACTTCCTCTCCTGCTCAAACTCGTCTGATAGCAGCCAGGTGTAATTCATGACACGCTCCTTCGATGCAGGGTGTGGTTCTGATGTATTGAACGCTGCAAGACAGACCTCCTGAGGGGTCTTCACAGTGTGCTTCTCTTATCTCTCACCCGTGCTTCCACATTTTGCCCACATTTATCATATCATTTAACACCAACTTGACAAACACACCCGGTTCCTGTCTCTGATGAATTATGGATCAAAGTTGAAGCGCATACAGAATATGTATATGTGTCTGTTCTGCAGGTGATTGCTCAGAGGTTGATGCAGTCCAAGCAAACCATCCCCCACTATTATCTGTCTGTAGATGTCAACATGGACCAAGTGCTCGAGCTTCGGCAAGAACTTAACGCTGTGAGTTTTTCCTCACAAATAGACGCGTAACGGAATGAAAGACAGAAACTTTATTTCCCATGTCATTTTTTTGAAACAACCTGGCCTCCTCTCTGCAGGAAGTGAAAGCCCAGAATATCAAGCTCAGTGTGAATGACTTCATCATCAAAGCCAGCGCCCTGGCCTGCCTCAAGGTTCCCGAGTGCAACTCCTCCTGGTTGGACACGGTCATCCGCCAGTGAGTAAACACACATAATCAGCCGTATCCACACACACGTGAATGTGTAACCTTTCACTTCCAGATGAATCCGTCTTCATCAATCACAGTCTGCTAAGTTTTAATTAAAGCTTGAAAATAATGGTGATAAATAGCCGATTTGTCTTGTCTGTTGTTTGCTTCTTCACATTTTCCCTGCCATCAAAACTCTTTGCATCTGAAATCTAAATTTCTGTCACTCATCCACAGTAGCATCCAGATAAATGGATGCATCAAGTGACTGAATGTACAAACACATTGGAAATGACGTCATTTAGTGTAGCTGCACTATTGTGCCAGTAGAGGGCACTCAAAGCACAGACATCTCCTCTCAGTTTACAACCAAAGTCGCATTGACCACTTTTCTATGCTGGCATTAGTATTGACTTATTTCAACTTTTCCAGGAATCATGTGGTGGACGTGAGCGTAGCCGTGAGCACAGCCAGTGGCCTCATCACGCCCATAGTTTTTAACGCACACACCAAAGGACTGGCGACCATCAGCTCCGATGTCGGGGCTCTGGCTGCCAAAGCGAGAGACGGCAAACTGCAGCCACATGAGTTCCAGGTACGGCACATGATCTGATTCTGCGGGTGCGGGATAGTTAGTTTTTCGTCTTATCTAGTGAGCCAGCCAAGTGAAATGGTCCACTTCAGTGTCTGCTTTTTTTTTGTTCTACCAGGGAGGTACATTCACAATCTCTAATTTGGGGATGTTTGGTGTCAAGAACTTCTCAGCGATAATAAACCCTCCTCAGTCCTGTATCCTCGCCGTCGGCGGCTCAGAGAAACGGTTGATACCTGCTGATAATGAGAAAGGGTCAGTGAGCTACAACACAAGCTGGACAGACTGCATTAAAAAAAAAAAAAAAACTAAAATCTGAAGCAGTGTTTGTGCTTCTGGTTTTCACAGGTTTGACGTGGCCAGCATGATGTCGGTGACGCTGAGCTGCGACCACAGGGTGGTGGACGGGGCGGTCGGCGCGCAGTGGCTCGCCGAGTTCCGCAAGTTCCTGGAGAAACCTGTCACCATGCTGTTGTGATTTGACTGTACTGTCGGTAAACTGCAGCAACAGGCCGAGACCTCTCACCGAAGAGATCTGATTGGTCTAAACCGGTCTGGATCCTCCTGTGAGTGGCTGGTCTGCCACCAGGTCACTCCCAGTTACCCTGAAGGCGAAGAGGCAGAACTCACTCCGCTTACCTGTCTGTCTCGCTGTCTCTCCCGTCTGTCTCTCTCTCCTCTCGCTCTCTCTCACACATCTTCTATTTATTAAAGGCCCCATCTCGTGAGAGACCAGAATTAGGTTTGATTTATCCTAGAATAGACACTGGCCATCTGTCACTAAAACATTGATAATGTTTTACAAAGGGAAGTGTTACATGTCCAACCAGCGAGCATATTTTTCCCCAAACTGTGTGTGTGTGTATGTGTGTGTATGTGTGTGCGTGTGTGCGTGCGTGCGTGTTTCTACCTGCTTTCGTCTGTGCTTTTGTGTGACTGTGATAAAGACGACAGGAAGTGCAGCTTCCTTTGAGTTAAGGGTTGTGAATTTTGTCAGCGTTCAGGCAAGAGGATGTAATGTAAGTTAACACACACACGCTTACACACTTACACACACAAACCTGTTCAGTGGCCACAAACACACACACACTCGTTAAAATCTTTAGTGTGTTTTCAGTGTGTTGACTGTGTATATTCTTCACTGTGGGATCAACACAGTGCTGCTCTGATGAGGCCTCACTGTAGAATTCAGCATCTGTACAGTCCTGAATGATAAGAAACGCTCTTAAAGGAAGTACTGACGGGTTCTGCCAATTCTCTCCCTTCAGTTTATTTTCTAATCTCAGAATAAAACATTTACCGTTGAAATATTCTGTGTTTCACAGCTGGAACGCACAAAGCTGGTGCTGGATGTTGTTTGTTGTTTGAATAAATTGGGATAAGTCGACCTCGTGCCATAAGCTCTTTGGTTTGGGTTTCTATAATTAGACCTATTGTACGGGCCCAAATTAAAGCAGTTTGGAATATAAACAGCACTTAAAATGTGACCATAAAGAATTTGAAACATTTTGGAAACAAAGAACAAAGAAGCTACTCATTAGCTTTGTTTTTTTTTTTTTTTTTCTTTCCATTATTGCTGCATACCACACGGAAAAAGCAAAGATCTCAGCCTGCAGTCAGCCTCCTCGTTTGCATATTTCCTTTTATATCTGGGTTGGCTGCTGATTCACGTGGGCCCACACACACAATAAAAACTCCACAGCACCTGAAAGCAAGCGCAGACTGCCTCCTTATTCATGAACGTTCTCTTGTTTTGGATTTGATCAGCAAAACTGGCACATGAAAGTGCTGCCTAATCACTTCAGTACTTTTTCACATCAACAGTAAAATCCAAGCCATAGTAACATGTACAGGAGTCCAATCTGTCGACCAGCTTGTGTCGGTAGGAAGAGGCCGACCTCACTGAGGCGACATAATAAAAGGTTAAATTTGAAAACTCGAAAAGGTCAAATGTTGCTTTGCTCATCTCACCTCAAAAATGTTTTTCTTAGCTTTTTTTGATCCTGTCCAACTTGAATCCCTATTTTATAAAGATACTTCATTTCCGTGTGAGTTAATGTAGTGCAGTTAGAAGAACATTTCATTCTTGCAGTGAAGTTAAAGTAGCATAAATTGGAAATAATTACTCAAAATTGTACTTAGTTACTCTCCACCACTGATTAAATCTGAGAGGTATGTAGACTGGCTTGAATTACGGCCCCCATAGCCTAACTGTGCCCCATCATATGAGTGTGAATGTCTAAACTGGAACAAATATGTTCCAGTTTAGAGATTCACACATCTGAACTGGAACATCTTTGGATGATCGCTGGAGAACTTGGCAGGCACATCGACTTACGTGAGTCATGAATAACTAACACATTTTATGTAAATCCATCAAAAAGCGGCGATGACGGCATGTTGTTTAGCCCATGGGTCATAACTGGATGATGTCCTTATCACCAGACGACTTGCTGCAAGTGTCAAAAGCTAATCTTTGAACATTTCCTCACACCAGTGACAACTTTGGGTCTTTGCCTTGAATCCATGAATCACTGTACACAGATGAGGAGAAAACCACTGTGTTTTGAAAGAGAGGAAGCTGGAGGAATTTTTTCTTTTTCAGATTTTTATAACTTCTTCACGGCACTTTGAACACATTTCATGTAGTAAATCATTTGAAAAGCAAAGCAGCTCTGAGTGAAAGGCTTCATCTGTCCTGTATGTTTTCTATATCCACACTTGCTCAGAAAGGCAGATTGTAGCCATGAAGGTTTCAGTCTGAAGCTGATGTTACCTCAGCAGTTATCCTTTAGCATCGCTTGGAGTAGAAACATTAAATTAGGTGGAAAAAATAACAAGTGGAAGCTGTTTTTGTTCAGTGCAACAAGCTACAAATTGAAGATGAAGAGAGAAATGATAGATGATTATCTACAAAACACTTACAGGATAAAATGCTTGCACACATCTGAACAAAACCCTCAAGTACATGAACAAGAAAATGGTAACTCTCAGTTCATTACTGATTCATCTGTCAAGTTTTTGTATGAATGGATTAGTTGTTAAGAAGTATGAAAAATGCCCATTGCAAATCCCCAAAGCATCAAATCCTCACGTTTGAGAAGCTGGAATCAGAGAATTTTGCCTGGTAAAAAACTGAACAAGTGAATAGAATATAGAAAAACATTGTAGATTCATTTACTGTTGGTTCACTTGTGGATTAGCTCATTGATCATCCCAGCAATGATTGCATGTTTTTTACCCTTAAAGTAAAAGCAATTGAAGAAGCTCACTGAATTTCATACAGTCAGCAGTTTTGCTGCTGTGGCCTTGCTTGGTCTGGTGTAACCAGCAGCTCATGTTGGTGACTGCTAGCTGCTGTTAGCTGACAGGAAGTCATCAGTACAGCCATGTGGTGCAGTGGGAAAACCTGCAGGATGGATCCCTGCATCCATGGCAACAAAAGCTGTCTGCTGTGCATCACATACTGTATGTTACCCTGCAGCATTGCGTTGTCTTCCGTCAAATAGGTGATGTTTTCTATGGAGCAGCTGCAGTAATTTATGTTACACTAATTAGACTACAAGCTGGCCTATTAAAGCTTCCACTCCAGAGAAACTTTCATGACATACATAGTAGAAGTTTAAACATGTGCAGTTAATAGACATGACAAAAATCCACCTGCAGTCACTTTAGTTTATTGTTTTGTCCACACAGACACAGAGAGGTGAGAGTAAATTACCAATGAGAGCGAGAATGAAGGAGGGTGGGGTTGGTTGCATCGCTCAATAGATTAATCATGCATGCCTAGTTTTTTTGGCCCGCAGCTTGCACACAGGGGGAGAGAGGGCTGCCTCTCTCTGTGCTTCCTCTCAGCGATGGGCTCTTCTGGAAGATGGATGCTCTGGACCCTGTGTGTGAGTTTCACTGCTCTGGAGAACGGTGAGTGAACCTGTCTGACGTCTTAAGCTTTGGTACAAATTCAGTGAGACAAGAGGAGGAATACTGGCCATGTTGAACGCACTGCTGCAGCATGGCTTTGAATCTATAGTCCTGAAGGTGTCATGTGGACCCACAGCACTGAGAATAGTGTCAAAACTAGACTGACATGCAGCTCTGAAGCTCTTGAGTATTAGTTTGACTGTGAGGTTACAGATATTTTTTGGCTGCAGACTGTAAGAAAACATTATTAACAATTTAAGACTTAGTCAGATACTTGTTTTTCCAGCCAGAAATGTAAGATTTAACACACAAAACAGTTTTAATCATATAGAAGAGTGATGAGCTAAAGATCTAATCTGTGCAGTTATTTCTTTCTTACTTAATCAGAAAGTGCCCCTGAAAAACGACCCATTTTAAATATTGCAGCTACATCCAATAATGCCTGTTTGTTGTGTTGAGTGTCTGGATTTGAAGGACTCTGCAAAGGCCGACGCTTTAGAAACTGGTGATCTACATGGAAACAATGTCGTGAATTGACAGAATGTTTTCATGGATGCATCTCAGTGAAATGAGCTGTTGTTTCACTCAGTCTCTGACCGCTTTGGCTCACCCTCAAAGCTGTCAAGTGTAATTAACAACTAATATGCACGCTGAACCCCCCCCCCCCCACACACACACACACACGCACACACACACACACAAAAGGCCTGAGGATGGCAGAGAGAGGGGGAGTTCATTATTTCAGTAATGAAGGAGGAGAGGGAGGAGCGATGCAGTCTGCACGTCAACAGGGAAACTAGACAAGTTAAAAGCAGAATAAAACATGAGGAAATGGAAGAAATCACTCCTGAACTGAAAGGCAGACAGATACGACTGGCCTCATTTCTTTTTGCCCTTTTCTTCCATGTCAATCGACATAGCTGCACTCCGGGTAACCATGAGGGAATCCAGCCTGAAGGTGGTTCAGGGGGATTTCGTGGTCCTGCCCTGCTCCTTCTTCACCTCCAGCCCACTCTCCAGACTCAACGTCATCTGGACTCTGGCTCCCTTCTCCAGTCCAGAGACCCCAATACAGGTCTGACTCCCAGCACAAACACACTCAGACACCTCTGACAGGCTTCAGTGGTGGGTGAGAAAGTTGCTCTGAGAGTTGTTTTGCATTTTTGTCATTTCTTCGGCCTCTAATTCATTGCATGTGTTGGTGAAAGTAGTGACAAGTTTCCATAGAGAAACCCACATTAAACATCCATATTAAACTTACAATCACAGTAAAGAACGCCTTCTATGAAGCCTGTCTGAAACGACTTACTGACTCACTTCCAGGTGATTGTGTATGACCACGGACAGGTGATCGAAGACCCAGCCCTCATTGGCAGGGTGGGTTTTACAGGTGAGACCAGTGGAAACCTTTTTTATCTGAATTATGATGTTTTTTTAAGTTTGTTTCCTAAACAACATTTTTCAAAGGATGAATTCAGAGTTTGAAGACAGGATAAAAACATAATTATTCCATGTAAACCGACTGCAGGTATTCCCTGGAGCGCAGACATTGTCCTGAATGACACTCGTGTATCAGATGCCGGTATTTACCGCTGCATGGTCAACAACCCGCCAGAGACAGCAGATCCCGGCATTGGAGAACTGGAGCTCAGTGTTCTGGGTGAGTGTGTTGCATATTCTCCACTTCTTCTGGTGTAAGCCAGACTTTTAGAATTAGGGATGCATCTCTGTGTTTTATCTGTCTGATACTCATATTTGGAATATACCCAACCATATGTGCCTTTGCTGTTGTGCATTTTGTTGCAGTACAAACAGAGGAGCCAGACAGGTTGAAACAACCAAGCAGCTTTTAGCCACAGCAGACTGGCTTTAATCATAGTCCAGGCTGAAGTGCTTCAATGACTATTTGATGGATTGCCACAAAATTTCAGAGATGTTCATGGTCCACAGAGGATATATTGTAATGACTTTGATGATCCTCAGACTTTCCCTGTAGTGTCCCCATGAATTTGACTATGTTTGTGTTTTTGAGTGAAAGGCCTCCACAGCTTTTGGGTGGATTTCCATAAAATTTGGTTCACAAATTTGGTTCTGCTCAAGCAGCTATTTTTAAGGACGTTTTACTGCTTCACAAATTATGTAAGAGCCCTTTTTGACTTGAATGCTAATTTTATTCTACAGTGCCCTGAGGATGAATTGTAATGATTGATGATGCCTTATTTTTTCCACTGCTTTAGTTTAAATACCTGCAAAAACAAACAGAAATCCCATCAACCTCAGCTGTACTTCAGTGCTAATTAGCAAAGTTTAGCATGCTAGCTTGCTACACTAAGATGAGGAAAATGGTAAACATTATACCTGCTAAACATCAGCACGTTAACGTTCCCATTGTGAGAATGTTGACGTTAGCATTTAGCAAATATATTTGGTATCTTTGTTTTCCTAAAATCCTCTGTATCCCGTCACATACATTACTATTTGTAGAGAAATATGACTAGTTTTGTAGACATAAAATAATTATAATGGAAAAACAATGAGGTATAGTGAAATGTCAGTTCATGTCTGATGTGCAAGTTAGCTTCACAGTGAAACACAGTGAATCTATGTCTAAGACTTACATTATTTTATGTCCTTTTAGAAATGACTCTGATTGTTTTTGTAGCGCCACCCTCACTGCCTGAGTGCCAGTGGGATGGAGATATTGATATGGGAGGAAGTGTCACACTGTCCTGCTCAGTGGCAGAGGGTGTCCCCACTCCAGAGATCCGCTGGGATAAACTGAATCCAGAGGAAATCGCACTTCCCATCAACATGGAGGGTCAGTGACACACACACACACACACACACACACACACACACACACACACACACAGTATTCACCCACTTCTTGACTTTTCACTAAGGGCAATAAAACATGTATTTTAAAGCGACAGTGTTCCGTTAAAGGAAAGCTGTAGCCAAGATATCCTGACTTTCCTGAATTTTTTTAAAAAATGGAAAAGCTGCATCATACATACATACATTATACATCCCATAATGCAGCTGGGTAGTGGGCAGCATCTTTCATTTGACCCCCTGCCTCTTAAATGCCCAAATATTACAAACCCCATATCTCCAGTTTGAACTGCAGGCTTTTAAATAACAATTAAGACTCAAGCCCAGCCCAAGACAACCCTGATGACATCACTCTGACATCACTGGGGTCTCTCTCCTCTCTCAGGGGATCTGTCAGGCTCCGTCCAGATTATCAACGTGTCCTCTCAGACATCTGGCTTGTATCGCTGCTCTGCCACCAACGTCCTGGGAACAGAGAACTGCTACGTCAACCTGTCCATCTATGGCAGTGAGCACCTGTTTTTTCACCCATAATCCTCTCTGCTTCTTCTCACTACAGCCGTCTAAACTGATTTTAACAACTGTTTCGCCTCTCTCTGCAGCCCCGGACACCTCCTCAGGCGTGCTGCAGGGTGTGCTGCTGACTTTGTCCATGTGCTTGGTGCTGCTGGCTTTGCTGGCGCTCGTGCTGTGGCTCCACCGCACAGGACAGGACGGGAGGTGGAGGGAGGGCAAAGAGGAGGAGGAGGAGCGTTACAATGAGATACGGTACACTCCGTCTCTGATGAAGCGCTCGTTCGTTTGAGTTCTCAGCATCCACAGTTCTCAATCCCACCTGCAAAAAGACTTCCAAGACTCTTTGCTTCATGTAGATTTTTACAGCCTGTGCTCCCTGCATACTGCTGCATCACATTTCCAAATAAATGCAAAGTTTCCAATCAGTGTGGTATTTTATTCTCGAGTGTACAGTTGTAGGATATACTTTCAAGCTTTTTCTCCAATTCCCTCAGAGTCAGGAGGCCATTAAACCTACATGATGAAACAGAGCTCTCTCGCTTTAATCATCAATCAACAAGCCGGCATCTTTACTTTTAGTATCCTGCTTTCATCAGAAGTCTGTCAGCCCTTAAACCTCATCCTTAACCTTGAATTTAATCAAGTCTTAAAAGTGTTTGTATGATTGAACTTCACCAGAAATCAACATCTGGATGTCTGAACAAGCAAAGAGTCCAAACCACCACATGTCCAAACACAGACACAGCGATTACACACCTCATCTGGGATCAAATTCCTGTTTGGATAAGTGCACTCTGAATGTTAACTGTGACCTGAGGGTCGGCACATTCGCCACATGCAGGAGGATGAACTACACTGTCAGATCAGGAAGGAGCTCAGGGCTGGCGAGCTGAAGCGTCAGACCAGCAGACTGTGCTGCAGAGAAAGAGCTCAGTGTCGAGAAGAAAGACGGCAGGAGGCCGTCGGGTCGGCTCTCTGTGGGAGGAAAGACTTCCGTCTGCCAGCAGAGGAAAACATTGAACAAATACGGCCAATTGTTAATATGAACTGTTACATTTGCAGCATAATTACTGCACACTGACTGAGAGGTTAAAAAGGTTAATTACTTATGAAACAGCAAGTTAGCTGATCCACAGCATATTACGACGGGATCGTTTGACTGAAGAGAACAAGGAACTGCAGCAATCCTGCTGGGTGTTAAAATAAAAAAAAAAAAACATTTTTAAGATTTCAAAATGAGCAGAAATGAAGGCAAATTCTCCAGACTCCCTCAGAAAAAGCCAGCAGAGTAAAGAAAGGAAAAATGAAAACACTCACAGCAGCTGATTTGCAAACAAAGACACAAAAACCTTTAATTTAAATAGGAGAAAAAAAAAAAAATCACATAAAAAACTGTACAGAACATTGAACATTGACTTAAAAGTTCTTAAATAAAAGACCCCTCTCCCAAAGTAACTAAAAAAAAGAAAATGATAAACAAAGTGGGATGGTGTATGATACATTTTGTGCAAAAGAAGTATTAATTGATTCTTCCCAAACTGCACATTTCAACGTGAAGAGTTCCTCTCTCCACTCAGCTCTCCCCTCTGATGGGTAAACACAAGAGTCCCTCCCCCAAACCTCAACATAGTGTCCTAAATGCAAAAGAACCCAAAATCCAATAATAATAAAATAGATTTATATTTTAAATATATATTTATATACCAAACATGCTGTACATAATTTCAGAGATTAGGAAATCCCTTTTTATTGACGCCCAGGTCTGTCCGTGAACTTGTGCTTTCCTCAACTCCCAGCAATGAAAACAAAACAATATTGCTCCCTGTTGCTTTGGACAAGATGAATGAGGAAGAAAAGAAAAACAGAAAACAGCACTGATCAGAAAGTCTCTGTTTTTCCTGAGTCGAGGGAGTTACTGACGCGTTTCGAGGGATACTGACGCGCTTTTCGCCCGTTGTGGCTTCTCCGCGGCCGAGACTGACGAACATCTGGGAGCCGCTGAAGAGATTTTTGAAAAAGGAGACAGCAACAATGAGAAAGGTTTGTAAGGTGTGTCCCTTGTTCAGATGCTGTCAGGAGCTGAAAGCAGGGGAGGAAAGAAGTGATGAAACAAACATGTGGCTTAGACAGCATGCAGAGTGCAGAACACGTTTTAACCCACAGAGAGGGAAACACTGCAAAGGAGGCATCTTGTGTCCTGTCAGTGTGATCCCACTACTCGACCTGCCTCATAACTCTGAGACTTTTTTTTTTTTTTTTTTTAAATCCCCCTTTCAGTTTTCTCCCTTTGGCCAAAAAGTCTTCCCGCAGAAGAAGTCAATTTCTTTCCCGTTTTAGACCCTGAGAACGCTGGCCTGCTTTCAAGTTTCCTACAGGGGAACGCTGCTCCGGAGAGATAATTTGGTGAGAAAATTAGCACACCAGGCAGTCTTCTGCTACGACGATTAGGTTACTTCATAGTCATTCAACCGCCGCGGACGAGCGGGCAGGGCAGGGGGAAACGTTTGGGGCCGAATTTGTCCGAAATGCCAGCTTCCTTTTTTTCGTGTTGCATGAGTTTCACAGTGGTGGAACAAAAAGAGTGCAAGAGTGGGAAAGAAACCAACTTAAAGTGACTTCTCAGGGATACTTCCAGTTATGTTACACACCTAACAAAAAAAAAGACAGCCATTGGTGAGATGATAAATGAAACAAATTGAGGGAGGGGTGTGGGGGGGTGGCGGCGGCGGCGGTACAGTTGACAGAAGGCCGATTTCCAATTCGATACATCAGCACACCATATAGACAAGTCCCGTTAAAGATATCTGTAAGACAACATTAATCAAATAAATATTCCACCTTTGCTTTCAGTATTTATTCAACTTTATTTCCAACTAAAACGCTGGATTTAACTGTTGTAGCAACAGCAGTAGTAGTGGGTATATTAGTAGTAGCAGGAGATGCAGAAGCAGTAGTATAGTAACGGGAGGCGCCATACTGCAGGCGAAGAAAACAGAGCCCCCCCCAACATGAAGCAGCCTGGGTCCCTGCTATTGAGAGTCATGAGCTGAGTGGATCTGATCAGAGAGGGCATCATTGATCGGCCATCCAAAGAAAACAAACTCAGCGGCCCTTAAACACTGAGGAACTCACGCATCTTCAAGTAAAGTAAAAACAACAACAACAAAAAAAAAAAAAAGAAAACACCTTGAAGTTTCTGACACTCCCAGTTTGAAGGTTTGTGATCAACACAATTTTCACAGATTGATCCTGATCCATGGGCACCAGCTCTGTCCGAAGTCATCCCACAGCTCCGTGTTGCTAAGTCAGATTCAGGACTGGCGTCCAGGCCTAAATAGACTGTAAACTAGCGGTAAAAGCACCACATGTTGGCTGGGATGGAAGGGACTTTTGTTTTGTTTTTTTCCCTGAAACTTGCTCCAAGACAGAACTGTTGAGTGTTGATGTTGTCAGGCACCTCTGTAGGAAACAGGCCAGAGGACAAAGATGACAATTTTGGTGGGGATGTGTTATTTTTTTCTTGTTGAATATGCATAATGTGCAGGGAAGAAGAAGAAGACGTGGAGGCTCCTGAAACTGGCCAATATGTACTATTAAATATTGTTTGACACATGACTGTGGGTCCAGTGAGCGTGGTCAAGTGGGGAAAAACAAAACAAGGCTTATCATGGTTTCCACATATCCTTCACCTTCACATACAGCAACTTACTGTAAGATCTTTTTTTCTTTTAATTATGAAAAAACAAAACAAAAACACTGCTGCTGCAGATGTCAAGTGAGAGAAAGTCCGAGGCGATGCTCCATTCTCCAGTATAGAAAAATAATCAATCCTCAAGCAAAATATCCCTTATAATTGCACTGGCCTTTCTGGCCTGTCACTACTGTTCCAACCAAAAGGTTGTCCATAGAGACACCGAGTGCCCTTGTCAGAAAAAAAAAAACCGAGTATATCATCAGGCCTTGTGAGTCGTGATGAAAGCGGACTTTGGAATACGCAGGTTGGCGGAAATCATTTTGTGATTTTAGCTCCACATGCTATCAGATGTTGAACTCCTTTGGCTGAGAAGGAGAGGGGTGATTGTGTGTGTGTGTGTGACCAAATCCATCCAGTGCTGCAGTGGGCCGTTAGAGGAAATCGCAGTTGCACTGAATTAGTTGAACAGGGGTTGATGGAATGAGTCCCGAAGGCTGGAATGAGTCTGACCTGGGCGGGCCGGGCCCGGTCCAGAGTCGACCGCGGTGTGCTTTCACTGCAGAGAATGTCACTCGGGGTCTCCCAGTGCAGACTCAGCGCAGGTGCTCAAGTAAAGGCAGCTCTGTGGTTTCCTCTCGGGGGGTGGGGGGGTCCCCTGCCGTCAGCAGGGTTGGATCCATTGTCTGGGTGGCTCCCAGAGGATCTTGTGTCACACTGGCCTCTTGTAGGGGCGCAGGAGGAGCAGGCTGTAAAAGATGAGACAGGGTTATGTATTTTAAAATGTTTCATCCCAGAAAATCAGCACCGCCTTTGAAAAACATGTCAGACCTCTGAAAACACCCAAGTTGATTTGTGTATTTATGCATCACCAGCACGTCTCTGCAGACTGAACAGGCAAAGAAAAGCTCCTTAATGTTACTTCAAACAACAACAGCACACTGGAGCAAGCAGCGATATCAGGGTCCAAACAAAGGCAAATCAAGTGAAGTGTAGTTCACGCAGGTACAGCGAGGGCTTGTTTACCCACTAAGCAATTCTGATCATAATTTAACAAAACATTGTTAAGTCGTGGCCCACTTCCTGTTTGTGTTCCTCTACAGCAAGAATGTAACTATTCGCTCACAGCTCACACATTCATAATGTTAATGTTCAGCCCTTGTTCATATTTAAACATATTCAAAATTGCACTAATAAAACATAGCAAAGGTAGCAGGGCTGCGACTAATGATTATTTTCATTGCTGATTAATCTGACAATTACTTTCTTGATTACTGGATCTAAAAATGTCAGCCAACGGCATAAAATGCCCATCAGAGCCCATTTTACACTCTAAATATTCAAATTTGAGAAGTGGAGCCGGAAAATGAAGGCATTTTTTTCTTATTCAAAAAGGAGAGTGACTCAAAATGATTAACGGATTCTAAAGATGTTCTATAGATTGACTGATCGTTGCAGTGCTACATCACAGAGACGCCTCGTTTTGCTGTGAAGTTGGATTCTCTTTGGTGCCCAAAAGCAGAGTTTTGACATAACAGGATGGGCTCTGAATAAATGAGCCAGACTATATTTGTTTCTTGATCAAAGGAGCTCAGGTTTGGGAAAGAGCTGAGATTCACTGACCAAAACATCAGCTGAACTTGGATTGAAGACAGTGTGGAGGTACAGTTGTCCTCATAGTTGTACACTGGCCATGTTGGACATAACTCTTAGGTATGAGTGACCAGCAAACAGAACATCAGCCTCCTCACCTGTGTGCGTATGGTCTGTACTGTTCCTCCTTCCCCCTCCACTGCAGCTGGTCCGTTAAAGCCCTTCCTGCCTGAAAAACTCCACTTGCCGAAGTGGCTCTCATAGTGTGGTCCTCCGCCCTGGCCGAGGCCAGCCCGCTGGCCCGCTCTGTGCCCCGAGTTCTCCAGGAGGCTCGCTGGGCAGAAGCGCTCTGGTCCTGGCAGAGGAGGTGGAGCAACAGAACCGCTGAAGGAGAGCTGGGAGCTGGACAGCTGCTGGCCGAGGAGCCCCTGGATGGAGGATGTACGCTGCAGGGATGTGAGCAGTCCTGCCTCCATCCTGCCCTCTGATTGGCTGAGTAGAGCTAATGGGAGAGGTTGGGGGTGGTGAGGCCAGTTCTGGGTTGGACCTACGGGGTTGTCTGTACCTGAAATGCAAGAAAAAACATTTTATTTAGTCATTTTTACTTGATCAAGAAAACATCTCAGTGTCAGACGCCCTCGACCCTCAGAGCCTTGGCAGGAAGGACTGCAGGCGGAGGGAAGCGGTTTCACTTCTTACCCATGGAGGGCTGCACAGTGGTGATGTGTGGCTGGGGGAGGCTGGAGGCTGGCGTGCTCTGGGTGGTGTGAACGGCTGGGTTGGTGGAGATGGAGGTGGAGCCGCCTCCACAGTCCGAGTCCTCAATGTTCCCTCCACTGTTACAGCCGGCGCCACAGCCCTTCTGTAACCTACAGAGACATAAAATAAGGGTGAAGATGCTCAGACTGCGTGTGCTGTATGTGTGCATTTGACACATGAAGTTTAGATCACTCACCTGTCCCAGCTGCTGATGAGCCAGGTGTAGATGTTGTGTGGGCTGACGGGTCCTCCCCACACAGACCTGAGCTGGCTGTGCCCCCCAGCGTACGAGGTGGTGAGGGGGGACACGTAGATGGGGTAGCCGATGGGTTGGTCGCATGAGGAGTTAATCATATTCCTCAGGGCCTGTTTGGCGTTTTGAATGCTGCCGCGCTCTGGGTTACGATTGCGCAGGAAAACCAGCTCCTGCTGCTGCCCCGCCCACAGCCCACGCACACACTCTCTGTTCACCTGCAGGGGGCAGCACAAAGGTGGACAGGCTTCAGAAAAACAGCATATCTGGGTGTGAGCATCAGTTCCATTAACTGAATGAACTAATTAAACAATCCAGCAATAACAGCAGGAAGAGCAGTAACCTTGATGACTCTGAAGCTGAGGAACCTCTTGTTAAGCATGATGATCTTGTACTCGTCGCTGCCATCGTCCATGATGTGGCGTAGTGCCAGCAGTGAAGGCATGTTTGCTAGAATAGCGCTGCGCCACACGGGGTCACCCTCATGAGATATCAACATCTTCTCCTCGTTGGCAGTGATGGCGTCATACAGCACCATTGGATCCTCATACTCATCTGGAGATGTGAAGTGGTCCTGGACGGAAACGCAGATGGCAGTTTCAGTTAAAAAAACAACAAAAACATGTCATTATTCTAACCTCAGGGCCTGTTTTCTTCTTCTGTGAGAAATGCTACCTGATGCAATTTGAGGGACATCCGCACTCCCGGTGCCACGACTCGATTCAGCAGGTCCATATCTGCAAACACCCATTCATCCCTGGGAGACGTGATGCGAAAGTCTCCCTTGAAGAGTGCATGCAGGCCATAGAGAAACGGCTCCAAACTGTCAAACAGGAAAACAAGAATCAGTCTTGCATGTTGCTGGGACATATATGGGTAGAGACAGGCGGTAGCAGCCGCACTGAGAGACGTGGTGGCACGGCCTGGTGGTCTTACCTCGCAGACATGCTGTGAGAGGCTGTGCCCAGAGCTCTTCTTCCCAGAATGCACAGCCCAAAACAGAGGTTGACAAGTGGAGAGTCTCTTTCACAAGTCACCGGCTGCAACACAATACAGAAGTTAAGATGAAATGTTGTTGTACAGACAAACACAGGTTGGACCAGGAGGAAGTTTTAGATACTGATTCAGATCTCTCAAGGAAAAAAATGGAAATAAAGAATTGTTATTAAATGTGTGTTTTTTTTTTAACATAACTAAGACTCATTTTTAGTGTAAATGTTGTGGTTGGTCTAACCGTCTGACGCCTGCTGTTGCAATACTGAATCCAGTCCAAGTAGACCATGCAGAAAGAGGAAGGGGTAATGCCGGAGGCCCTGTGGTCGTAGTCCTCATCGATGTTCAGGTTGAAGGTAGGGTCGCTGTCTACGTAGTTGGGCCCAAGACAAGGCCGCAGAGCCTCCTGAATCGTCTCATTGGTCAGCCAATCTTCAAGCTTAGAGGATCGACTCACATAGTAGATGATGCTCTGTTGGCGGGAACAAACATGTCAACCAAATTATTCAACATCAAGATCACTTCAATACACTTAACACAGCAAAAGGACATGCAAACAGACACCTGCAGACCAAGTGCACAAACACATGAACATCTTTGGCTTACCTTGACGTAGTATGTGATGAGGATCTTACGGAGGTCGAACACTTGCAACATGGAGGCTGCGTTGTTGTCGCTGATGCTGTAGCCTTCTAACACGTACTTGGTGGCGGCCACCTCCCAGGCCAGCCAGCGCTGTCCGAAGGCAGCGTTGAATGACAGCATGTGGGGGAGGTGACCAGGTTCGCAGCAGCAGCAACCCTCGTCCTCCTCCACCCCCTCGGTGATGGCCTCCACCTCCCTCTGCTGACAGTAGGTACCTGGACGGATGTGAAGCAGGAGATCAGAGCGGCACAAGAATAGAACTTTCCTTGTCAAGTAGATTTAGATTTAACATGAATAAAAAACAGAATTTCATTGGACTAATTAAAAAGACGAGAGGGATAAACATTCTCTCTGGGTGAATGAAATTATCTAATTTTAGGATAAAACAGACTTTATAAATTTAGATCATACGGGCTTTATTAGCAAGTTTTTATCATCGTTCACAGCATGTCTCCTAACCCTGGTCTGACATGCACTAACCGATACTGCTAGCTAATGTTACAGCACAGCTGAGGAGGATGCCATTAATGTTTACATCCCACACTGTCATGACCATGACCCTCTCGTCCATGTGGTTGGGTGCAGTTCATGATTTCTGGAAAGACACACTGCTGTTGAGTTTTTCAAATTATAACTGAGAGAAGACGAATCTCCACAGCCAGTATCTCCAGAACTCTCACCAAAACAATTTATATATGAATAAATAGCAGAAAGAGGAAAAACACGCATTTTTGTTTTGGGAAGAACTGTTCCCTTAATATAAACCTGAAACAACGAGACTGATGTTTTATTCAGAAGAATAAAAATGTACTGTAAGGGCTGGCACAAAAAGTAATATCACATCAAAATAAATAAATACGGGGACAGATGAGCAGAGCCATCCAAAAAACGAGGATGTGAGCTGCAACTTTCTACAAGAATAGATGTGACTGAGCTCTAACAGCTTGATCTCTATAAATAAAATTAATCCATGAAACCACTTGACAGACACACAAGTGATACCATCAAACCAACAGCAACTAAAACTGAACTCATTCTACTAGCTACAAACACTGGCAGCCATCACCGCCCAGCCGCTGACCTCTGAACTCTAGACCCCTCAGCTGGAAGGTGACCAGGCCGTTGCCGATCTCGATGATGTGCACCAGGGCGTTGAGGTAGTCCGAGGCGAGGATGAAGCAGTCGCCTGTGGTGTAGTTGCCCCAGCGGCCGAGCAGCAGGTCTCCACACAGGCTGTGCTGCAGCGAGCGCGTCAGGTGCTCGTAGAAGATCGAGTTCAGATTGTTGTCATCGGCACCTGTAAGAAAAGACCATCACCATAGCAACAGAGCAAAAATAAGACGAGCCAGAGGGATAATTAGATGGTGAGGGACTGTTGTGGCGTACCTGGGTTGCGATCTAACTGAGTGGCAAGCCTGGTGTTGGAATGATCGACTCGCTTGGTGCTGCAAACATGATAAACTCGCATGAGAACTGAACAGAAATACATCAGATTTGGATTGTGTACAGATGTGAAAATACATCCATAGAGATTTTTTTCCAAATACATACTTGTAGTCTCGCTCCCAGAATTTTACAGGTCTGGTGTACGAGGTGACAAACACAGCACTGCCTAGGACAGGATTGAGAGGTGTGGAGAAGATGGCAGAAAAGATGGCCTGGACAAAAAGAACAGCAGAGTCTGAAGGAACAGGAGTTAAGGATATGTCATGAAGAAAAAACAGAAATGATGGAAGGTCACTCGTAACATGCAGAGCCCTGGTAGCTTATTCTGGAAATGCATAACACAATAACAGCAACATCTCTACGATAATACGCTGAAGGATACGGGGCACGGCAAAGGGCTGGGCGAAGGCGTGGAAGGCTGAGCCCCAAGTGATCTGCCAGGGGGCGATGTAGGTCAGCACAAAGCGCAGTTTGTACAGCAGGTCCCACATCTGAGGAGGGCAAATACATTAAAAACACACATCACCTGTATTCACATGACTGCACAGACACTAGATCTTTGATTGGACAGATTAAACAGTAACTTAAAACCACCTGATTAACTGCTCACTGTGCTGCAGTGATGCACAGGTGTACTTCATGAGCGCATGACATCGCTGTTGGGTGTGGTTACAGTTGCAACAGAGCAAACATCTGACCACACCCAGCATCAACCAGAGGGCAAATTCAGCATTTCAACCTGGTGTTAAGTTACTCTGTAACATTCAGCTGCACAATAAACTGCTACTCAAGTAGAATAAAATTGAATTATTTCATATTATTCCTGATCAAAATCCTGAGATGACAGGGTGTGCGTCCTAACCTTGCTGAAGAGGATGGACATGAAGTAGTAGTCGATTAGGAAGGTCTCCGAGAAGTGTGGATAGTCGAAGTGGAAGAAGAGCGTGGTGAAGCACAGCGTGACGTACTGCTGCGACGGGGCACAGAAGGACGACCGCAGCAACTTCATGCCTGCTACTGAGATGAAGAGAGCTCGGCTGCTGGACGGGAAGGAGGCGGAGAGGAAATCACTGACACACGAGGGATGATATGACATCTCCAAACCCAAATGTAAGAGGCTGCCTGCATGTACTACAGCTTAACTTAACAACTTCACATTTACGTCGACTACCGTACGGACTGGCTGGTCTACAAAAACAACGGAAACGACAGAGAGTATTTCATGTATCTTGTGCTTCCAAGCCACAGCCTGCAGTAAGTAATACACCTGGGGCTGGTAGAGCATGTCTATTAATTTTATGTCCAATGGTTCCAACACACACGGCTAACAGCACACATCCCCGGGGAGAGAGATGGAGAGCAGTAGAATATATGGATGTGAAACAGTTTGGAGACAGAATGAGGAAAGCCTTACTAGATGTCCAGCTCTTTGTGGTTCTGGCCCACGGTTCGGGCTTCAGTCGTGAGGGAGTTAAGCACCACAGCCGGGTAGATGAAATATTTCTCCACGCACTGAAGCCACGCATACAGCTTCTCAAACCACATCAACTGAGCAGCATCTAGGGCAAAAGGAGAGCAAAATAATTTTAAACACTTGTGGTGGAGATCCACGATCCAAACCGGCTTTTACCCTCATGTTGCCCCTAAAGCTCTTCACGGCTGTAAATAAATACGGCAGAAAATGATTCTAACTGAAAAAGATAAACATCTTTTGCCAGGGCCGGTACCTCTGACATGCCTAGCTGTTATCAAACACTGGAGATGGAGCTGCTCAAGAAGACACATGACATCTGGAGGGAAGATGTACAGCAGGAGGATGCACCATCATGTTAATTTAGACATAAAATAAGCTTTGCTGTAGTTCTTTTCATTTTAATACAGCTACCTGGGTAGAAGTGTTGATTTATGGAGACTACCAGTGATACTTGAAATACGAAGCTGTTTAACGGTGTAAAATAATTAGCTTGTTGCTGTTGCACTCTGTTCAGAGATATTCCCGTTTTTCATTAACCCCATGCAGCTTTTCTGCATTGGTGGTTTTCTTGTTATAATTTCAGAGATACCTTGGCACACATGTTTCTCTGCATGCGAATGAAGATAAAAGAGCAATCGCACACTCACCTCGGACCTCAAACTGGCTGTACTCTCTGGAGCGGAGCACGGGGTGAGCCAGGCAGAACCATGGCAGCTGCTTCCGGAGCTGAGGCAGGAGATAGTGTGTAATGAAGCCTACAACTCCGGCCAGGATGTACAAGACAAAGCTAAGAGCAGGCTGTGGATCAGGAAAAAAGAAGGGAAATTAGCATGAAAAATCTCCCAAAAATTCTGTGAGAAACATGCTGTAACAAAAGGATCATAAACCCTGTTCCAACTGACTTGAAGGGCGATGAAAACTGTGCTGGCACTGATGGCGAAGGTAATCACAGCCATGAGGGGACACATGACGAGGTCTGAATGAAGAATCTCTTTCTACAAAGAGACAGCGAATTACATTTACGGACACAGTGAAATCAAATAACTGCAGTCTGTGCAGGTAAGAGAGCCGTGATCCTTACCACAGAGTTACGCAGCTTCTCTGGAAGAGGGTCCTTGATCTCCACAGGGGGCTCTTCTGGTGTTCGGTTCTCCAACTCTGGGAATAACTTCGACCGGACCAGTGACCTGATGTAAGTGGAAAAACAAAAAGTTGCTGTGTACCATCAATGTCAACACATGGTGCATTCAGGCACACTTCTGTGTGCAGGTCACTTGTGTTTTGGCTGCACCCATCAAATAATCACTGCATTTAAACACATGCAGTGGAAGAAAACAGATTTATTGGCTGTGCTGACTAAAATATTTGTTCAACCAAATAATTACACTTAACAAAAACAGGTTTGGCTCTAAATAATAAATAAATCTGGCACTACGCAAAGTGTATTTAAAATAATATACTGCATTTCATAAAACACAAAATACTGACCACAGGATTGTGGGATCGCTGCTTTGGCGGCTGAGGTGGTAGGATAAGGCCAGGAGTAGGCCACAAAACACAGAGAAAAGTACTGGCACATGGGCATCCCCCCACGGTGCCTAATGTTCACAAACAAAACAAAGAAACAACATGTCAAATTAAGGACTGTCCACATTGATTCTGATCAGAAATACAACACTTTCATGAGGAGTGTCTCTGTTCTACTTACATTGATTGCACCCAGGCAAAATCCATACAGCAGAGCAGCCACCAAGATGCTGCGTATGAGGCTGAACAGAGACGAGAGAGGGCTGGTAGTGGCTAAGGAACGAGGGAACAAAAGAGATCAGGATGAACCTAAATGCAAATGATCATATGCACTTTCTAAAGTAACACTTTTCCAATTTCCTGACAGAGTGTTAGATCATCATCTGTGTAGACATGTTCTTACCAGTCCCACCAAAAATGTGCATGTCAATCTGCTCCAGCAGACACATCACAAAAGTGTTGACCTGAGGTAGCAACCCAAACAGGAAAATGACCGGGAAACACAAGGCAAACACTGTGGGACGAAAAAGGAAATTCAGTTACAACTCCAACATCAAATACAGACATTGCGGAAGTGTTGTGGTGACCTGGACACCTTAAGAACTGACCAATGAGCATATCCCTGACACAGAGCAGGAAGTGTGCAGAGAAGAAGGTGACACCATAGAGGGAGAAGGGTTGCAGGTTGCCAGAGCGCCCAGACAGGTCGAAGATCCAGATCATCACACAACACAAGCAGAAGTAGACCGGCCGACTGTACACTATGATCCAGTTATGGCCCTGTTGAACAACACACAAAAAGACCGGCCACAATTACACGACAATAACAAGATGATATGCATAGCTTTAGCATCAGCTTTGAGGACATTTTAGCATATAAAAAGGTAAAACCAGTACTCACATGCATGGGAGAAGCTGCATCTGGCTGTACGCTCTAAAACAAAGAGGCAGGAGATTAAATTTTCATAGGTTTCACATACATTTTGCATTACAAAACGCTTATATTGTATTGTATATTCTATACATTATGAAAACAATGGGGGTTCAGCGTATTGATGGAACCGTTCAGTGTAAACATAGAAGCTGTATGTTTTGGTTGTGCAGGAAGGATGATTAAACGTGCAGTAAGAGCAGTAAAATCATACAGCTGAGATGAGTTTTGCTGTTCAAAATCCAGAGGTAAGCTACCTTCAGTAAAGAGTACTGGCAGCTAGCAATGACCAGACAGAACTGGAAGACCCAGATGTCCCTGAAAAAGCCCTGGAGCAGCAGCAGGAACCCCAAGAAGGCCACCAGACTGGCCAGCACTACAGCAAACACGTTCTCTCCCACACGGCGGTTTCTGTCAATGACAAGCAGAGAAATCAGTATTTGGGCAACTTTGTGATAAATGAACACATTATTTGATGAAGATAATTTCTATGACATGAAAGCAGCTGGACACGTAACATTTTTTAAGCACATCTTTGATGTGACTGTTGCACATGTGCACATATAGTCTGGATTTTGTTGCCAGAGAACACAGTTTTACTTTACTTGACTCAAATCAGGGTGGAAAACTAGCACAAGCCAACAAGTGAAATGCTGGTAAAACATGAAAGTGGCTCTTCAGACAGAAAATATTGATTTATTATTGAGTGGCTGGCTGGCTGGCGAATCTGAACATTTACAGTATCTGTAAGTGGCTGGTAGATGTTCACATTTTAAAAAGTTCATTTCCCACCATGGCTCAAATGCACTGACATGCATTATTCATTAAATATTAGTCAATATGAGGGACCACAAAGTACAGAATGCTTTGCTTTGTTCTGGAGGAACAAGAGGCCAAACAGAGTATTATCTCTCCTCCACTCCAACAGTTTGATTTACCTGTCCAACAGGGCCAGAAGAGCCAATCGATCATATCGAACCCTCAGCCACTTCCCGGGCAGCACCCAAAAGCGATAGTACTGTTTGGGTTTGGCTTTCTCTTCAATCATCAGAGTGTTTTCCTGGGACTCTTGTAGAGACTCGTGATCCAGATCAAACTACAGACGAGGTGAGAGACGGTTGATGAATTCAGAAAGAGAAACAACAAGGCCAATCTGTGATAGCTTCCTCTGAGGCAGACAGAGTCCGGGCTTATTTTCATGACTTTCTTCCTGGAATTATCTGCAATATCAAACATCAAAGACTGCTAACCTCAGGCATTTCCAGAGGCACCCTGCGCACCTGCATGCCCTGTAAAACCACAGGTCTGGGCTGGAGCATGGACAGGACTGGTGCCCCTTCCTGGACCTCAGTGGAGGTGAAGCTTGAGGACTGGGACTGTCTCTCCCTCTCTCTGCAAGCGTGACATTTTATGGCATTAATTGTAGTTTCTTGTCATGGCTTTCTAACAGCTAATTAAATCTCATAGTCTTGAAAAAAAGAAAACCTGGTGATAAAAACATAATAACTTACTGAACTGGATCCTCATAACCGCCTCCAGCAGGTCCAAATGTGTAAGACCTCTTCACTCCTGTTAGACAACAGAAAGAAAACTCAGACCGATACTTTCCACGGGAATAATCGTAGAACGAATAGATGATACATTTGTATGTTTGGTTTGCCCACATTTTCAGAGCAACCTACAAACATAGGAGGAAGAGACAAGGAGAATTTTAACTTGAAGTGGGCTTCAATTTGAAAAGATCCATGCTCATCTGAGGTCTGTCTGAGAAAGCTGAGACGGTTAGCCTAGCTTAGCATTAAGACTGGAAACAGGGGTGAAGTGTTAGCCTGGCTTTGTCCAAAGGAGTCTCCACTGGCTGCCTGGCAACCTCATGGTGACCGCAAGTTTCCAGGAAGTGGCTGTGCCCAGACAAGAAATAGTTTGACACACAACTCTCCATAAAGCCCCGAGTCATTTTTACACTTCAGTTTCTACACTACTCTTTGGACAGAGCTAGCTGGTTCCCCTTGCATCTATTCTTTAAGCTAAGCTAAGCTAACTGTCTGTGGCTTTATATTTAAAAGAACAGACCAGAGAGAAGTACCAATCTTCTCATTTAACTTTCAACATGAAAGCCAATGAGCCCATTTCTTAAAAACGTTGAACTACACTCACCACTCTCATCATAGAAATAGTGCACTGCCCCCTCTGATGTGTCGTCAAAGGTGGAGGCCTCATGGATGCCACTGCGGGGCAGTAGGAGTGAAGAGGCAAACTGTAAGGCTGAGGGAAGGGTGCGGGTCCGTGAGTGAGAGGATGTTCGAGCCCGCTGGAGGTCCTGAAGGCTACAGGAACAAAAACACAGAGAAGGTGTAGAATAACATTGTCTAACACTGGCTTTAAAATGCCACTTTAGCAGCGTGAAGCCTAAACTCCATCTGTCCAGATGCTGAGGCTGGCAAGTTCCCTGAGTGATAGTTTCAATTAATTAATGTTTCATTATTCATTTCGCCAAGACCTGCGGAGAATATTAATTTTATGAGAAAGCCCCAGAAATATTTTGCCTAAAACACAGAGGCAATTTTAATCACGATTACTATTTCTTACGGCTTTAATACTCTATAACTGTTGACAACTCTGACTACTGCAGACTTGGTAGAGGTTGGGGCAAATAAAGCTGAGACAAGGCATCTACTCTACTTAGTGGGCTAACCTGGGAGGGGATCCCATGGTGGACGGGGGTGGTGTAGGGTTGCTCCCAGCATTGTGTCTCCTGCGGATGGCCTGGGTCCTCTTAACACTGCTGACTGAGTCGTGTTTGCCCCCATCCTCTGGAGCCATGGCTGGAGAAGGGTTATCAGTTACATCAATGGGTTATATTACAGTGTCAATATACATGGTACAAAGCACCATCTGCATCAAAAACGGACACCAATATCTAACACTGGATTTTTTTTTTTGCCGTTGTAACGTGTGCATGTAGGAAACAGTTATGCAAACAAAGCATCCTGATCTGAATAAAGCTCAATAATGAATTCTCTGTTTCCATGTTCAGATGAAGAATATAGCTTAATCACACCTCAGTGCTGATGGCCAACTGTGGTGCAAAAGAATAAGCCAAATGAATGATTACCCTAAATAATTAGAGGCTAAAGCACATTAACAAAAGATCTGAATTCACAGGAAACTGCTTAGTCTCCCAAGCTTAATAATATTTTTCTTTGAAGCGTATTCAATTCCTCAGAAATACACTGCACGAAACACTAACATGAATATATGCACTTTGGTTCACACAGTTTAAGAATAGCCCAGTTTTCCTTAAAGAATCATTGATGTGTCTAATGATTTCTATTGATTTCATTAAAGATTGATTTACTAAAAACTTCATTCATTAATTCATACTTGTATGTCAAGTGTATTTTGATTCTAGCCTGAAATTTGAGAATCACATCTTGGAGTACTGTCACTTTTAGTAATTTTGGACACACATTCATTCACGTCTTGTTTTAATTTGAGGAAACAACACTTGCTGAATGTAGAAGAAATGTAAGTTCTCAGGATAAATTCCGAGAAGCACTTTATGCAACACTGGTATTTATCTGTTGTAAATGAATAATCAAGAATCAAACTAAAACAAATCGATTCTGGATTTGAGAATCAATACCGAATCCAGTCCCACTCTAGTGTTTGCAGTTGTGGTTGATGGGGGATCATTCTGGTCTAATATAGAGTTGATGTGAGATCCCTCCATTAGCTTTACACTGTGTGCCATATTTGTGTGTTGCCATAGCAACATATTGCAAGGGGCTTTGTTGTTTCTGTGGTTGTCATTTATTTTATTTTCCATTTATTTTGCAGCTGTTTCCCATAATCTTTTAACTGTCAGAAAATCACTTCCGAAAGTCAAGATATTTTAAGCCTGGTATTATTATTACCAGTGTTACTACATCAACCACAACAACAACAATAGAGGCATAAAGTCCATTTGTTCCACCACAGACAAATGTTCCATAACCAGGTTTGGTGGTCAGGCATTGGTTATCAAAGCTGTGAACTCATTATTCCACAATTAAGAAAAGCAAAGACAGCTGTTCCTATGACAATGAATGCAGTAATCAACAAATTGTGATATGTTTTCTGTCTCGTAAACTGACAGGTTTTGGGGTTACTGCTTATTTGAGCAGCTACACCTCAAACTGTTGAAGCACATGTTGGACAGGCACTGCTCACAAGAGGTTGCAGAACACAACTACCTTCGAGATGCTTTCTTTGGATCACTTTATAGGGTTACAATGACGCGTGTGTTGCAATGATATCAAGGGCACAGGGGCCCTGGACAATGCAAGCTTGTAGAGATTTAGCATGATGTGAGGTTAAAGGGGGGGGTTCAAGACAAAAAGTGACCTGTGCTGCAATGGGGGCATAGCAACCCCTTAGCTCCTGTCTCCAGAACAGTTGTGAGGCCAAGACAATAGAGAAACACCAGTGATTCTCTGTTTCAACACAGCAAAGCTTACTGCCCAGTACCAGTGTTCAGCAATGAAACACCTTAGATCTGCCAAAGACAACACACCTCTGAAGGCTGTCACCGTTTCAACTTCCCTGTTAACACAGTGAGGCATTAACACAGCTTCTGGCCAATAACAACAGGGCTGTTTGTAATAAAAAGATGTTTGGTCTTTCTGGCATCTTGCATTAAATTGACTGGCAATGACCAAAATCTCCAGGCCACTGCAGCTGTCTCTTCCACTCCAGACTAAAAAAAGCAACTACTGCAAAGCATGCACATCCTGATGTCACAGGAAATGTCTCTGTTGACAACACATTACAATATCTGAAAAATATTGAAGTGGCTAGGCAGCTCTGTTTTCTCATCTTAAAATCTGCTTCCCATTTCTTTCATGGTTTGTAAACTACGAGGATGAGTCACAAATATTGAAGCTGGCACTGATTTAAGGTCAGTCAATGAAATGTTTACTTTCACATTCGTGACTCAGATTAGCCTTAAAAAGGATCATGATGCTAATCACACTCTTTACAACTAAATCTGTTCAGAGTCGAGGTCTGCTAGACTGCAACTTTCATACATGATTACTGTTTATACGTTCAGCAAATTTAACTACATTTTGTCTGCAATAATGATGATATTCTACATGGTTCTGAAGTGCTTCACTATGAGCTCAAGTGGCTACGGTCAACCCTTTTTGGCTACTCATAATATGGTAAAACACTACTAAAGTATGGGACTTTTTTTGTATTAACTTGTTGGACACAAACTAAAATACCAGGTAATATTCTATTATGGTCAATAAATGATTTACAGTCCTATCAATATTTGGGACAATTTACTTTTCTTAATTAGCTCGAAGAACACACATTCTGGACACCAATTCTAAAAGCTACACCAACTCACCTCCTCCCACAGCTCCCTCTTCAACCAGCTCTTCTGCCCTCCAGCCCATCTGGTTGCCAGTCCAAGAACCTCCAAGAGAATCCAGCCGATGATGATGAGTTCCAGGGAAGCCATCTGTGTGGATAGTGCGGGCTTCCAGATCAGACTTGGAGATGGTCAGAGTTCGAGGTGCAGGGGTGGAGGTGGAGGGCATTGTGAGCAGTGTAGATGGCAGAGCTGCTGTGTTGCTCTGGCCTCCACCTGCCCCATCCATACTTAGCACTCTTGCATGGGTTTTTGCACTTGCTGTGCTAGAAGAGCGCTGAGCAGCACGAGAATGTGAGGGGCCAGCAGTTTCAGGTAAATCCCCTTCCCTTGGAGTGGGCAGTTGAGCAGCAGTGGGGAGCGGGGATGTAATGCCAGTGTTAGCGAGGTCCGGGGAGTAGCAGGAGGTAGAGGAACTCGAGTCATCGTCATCGTCATCATCGTCTGAGCTGTATCGGCGCTGAGAGCCCAGACTAGAACCAGCGCTCATGTCGCTGCCATCGTCCTCGTCGCTAGAATCCTCAAACAAACTTTCACTGTAAGCCTTGGCGCCCAGTCGGTTGCGCACTGGGATGTAATCTCTGTGTTGCCTATGATTGTGATGACGCCTGTAAGAGCCACAGTCAAAACTACTGCTTCCTGCCCCAGCTCGCCGTCGTGGAGCTTTCCTTCGGCCCGGCCTGTGCCCCACACTACTGCCACTGGCCCGCAGCAGCTTTAAGTCTTTAGGGCGCACAACCTGCTGGGCTTGCAGAGCATGCTGGTCAGGCAGTAAAAAGGGGGTAGAGGATATGGGCAAAGCAGGCTCAGAACAAACTAGACCCAGGGCCAGCCCTGAGGGCACTGAATTGGCCTGCCGAGGTGGGGGTAGAGGAGGAACTTGGACATTTCTGTCTATATCACAAGCCTCTGAGTGGCCACTGCTAGAAGGGGAAGAGTTCTGGAGAGGAGGGGGCTGTGCAATATCACAGAGTACAGGGGGCAAATCCTCTCCTTCAACAAGTGTCCTGTCTAGCCCCTGGCTGAGGGAGAATTCTTTGGAAGGGGAGCGCAACAGCACGCTGTCTGACAGGTTGTCAGTGTCGCTGCCATCCTGACCTCCTGGATCATCTGAGGGCCCAGGGACATTAGAGCCTATCGCTGGTGCTGAGGCAGAAGCCTGTCCATCTGCAGGCCGTGGCTGGCTGAACGAAGGACTTTCCAACTGAGTGGAGTCAGTTTTTTCACTGCGGTAACTGCTGACAGTGCTTAGTGTCTCACGGTCTGTGGTGGCTCCACCTGCACTGAAACAGCTGTCCGTGGATCCGGCAGCTAGTGCTACTCCACTGCGGCTGCCTGGGTGCTCAGTCCCAGGTGCAAACGCCACAGGGTCAAGGCCCAAACCCAAGAGATTTTCACTCAGCTCCTCACTCAAGCTGCTCTTTATAAGGGGGCTAAGGGGTGTATCCCCCAGGCTCCCGGATTCAGCAGAGGGACCAAGGGGAGAATAAGCCCCCAACCCATTGTTCTCGGGACTGTGTTGAGACAGTTGTTCTGGCAACTCCTCCACTTCCGGCAACTGTTCTTTGTCACCTCCATCCTCTTGACTGGATGGCGAGGGGGGGATAGACAAGCAGTCTCCAGGTTCCCCAAATCCGGCTGATACTCCAGATATTCCCATAAGACCAGGGAAATCCCCTCCCAGAGCAGCAGCAATGCAGGACTGGACCACACTGGGAGCCCCTGTGCAGAAAGGAAGACCAAAATCAGACTGAAATGCACTATAACACAGAGGTTTTAATTTCTGCTTCTCGTGAGCCTGACCTGAGCCTGACCTGTTTCCATATAGGCAGGATTAGGTGTTCAGTGTGTATTGTGCTCATTTCTGGTCATGGAATAGTAGCAGACTTACTAATGGTGTCCTGGGAACTCTGGCGTAGGATCTCACGGTGAGCTGACGTAACAATCACATTATTGCTTCCTTGTTCTCGCATTAGCTCTTTGATATCTGAGGTAAAGGGAAAGATGTCACTAAAAAAGCAGTGCAAAACAGTGCATATCAAACACAGGCTAACATTATATATCATCATATACACCATGGTTTAAAATAAACCTGTCAATGCTGGTATGCAGAACGAAAACAAAGAATTCAGATACACACCCTTAGTGGCCCCTGTGTCCTCCAGCTGGGGCAAGAACTCCTGAAGAATAAGGATAATTTAAAAATAAATAAACACACAGGGTCAACCTATATTAACAATGAAGGCATGCTACTAGAAAATATGGCAATCCTCACCGACACCTGGTTCAATCCAAACAGTGAATGCTGAGAGCTACAGCGCACTGGGGGTGTTGAGTTGACCTTCCGAAACACAGTCATTTCTACACCAACATGACTATCCCTGTGAGGAAGTTACACATAGAGAAAAATTTAAAAAATAATGGTTTCAGCATTTCACAGCATTGCAATTTTTAACCTTTCTCCAGAATCTGTCAGAAAACACCTTCTTACCTGCGCTGATTCCCATCATGGGCACCTGACCCTTCATCTCCTTCGTCCGTCTTTGCCCCTTCAGCTGTGAGTGAGGCCTGCTTCTTCTCAACAATCTCCCCGAGGTCGAACATAGCATGAAGCCGGTAGTTCACCACCTTAATGGCTGTGAAAAAGACTGCCACCACAGCAGAGTACACGCCTGCTACCACCAAGCTAGGAGGAAGAGCCTGAGAGGGAGCGATAAGACAATGACAGCAACTGAGACTAAATATTAAAATGAGACAATGCAGTCCGCAGCAAGGAATGACTATCAGGAATTATTTGATACTGGCTGGCTGACAAAATGATAAAAAAAAAAAAAAAAAATAGAAAAAAAGACATCAAACTAAGCACAGTGCTCTGTACTTATTGTAATGAAAGCAAATTCTTACTGTTTGTCTCAAAGAGGAAGCATGTAGTCAGCTGTGCTACAAGAGAATTTCTTACCAAAGACAGTAGAAATGAAGTGTTCACTGCACTCAAAAATTAGATTAGGCACCAACACCATTTAAATGGTTGTTTTAGGTTAGTTTTTTTAAACAAATTAGCCACAATACAGCAGCAAATATGCAACACAATGTAATAAACAAATCCATAGTTTCCCTATATTGTTTAAGACACTCATGTGGAACTGAACTAGGAAGCGAACGTGGAAGTTATTACCCACACTGCCAGTTGTGAATGGATCGTGCAGACTTCCTGGTTCAAATATAACCTACCTCCCTTACTGCTGCTTTGCATGCACACTATATCAAGACTGTTAACAGTTTCCCTTTAAATACCACCTCATTTCATGAAAGCTGCAGTATTGGAGCAGGTCTTTCATTTTGTATAGTCTCTCACACAGTCTGCATTGTTAGACAACTAATTATGAGGAAATGCTGTGGTTTCTCCTAATGTGTCAACCATGTATTGTGTAAATATCTTGTGCAGCTGTCATGCCTGGCAAACAGAGGACATGTGGCTACATAACATTTGCCTGAATTTAGTAGTTCCTTCATTTGTCTGGATGTAGTGGCAGTCAACCTGCCACGAAAATGTGCTTACCATGTATAGCAGAAAGGGGAAGGCCAGGAGGAATATCCAAAGGTAGAGGTGGAAGCAGTTGGAAAACGTGCTCTGATGGGGGTCCACATACCAGCCTCCTGTGAGTGAAGCCCACACACCCTGCCGCAGTATCTGAAGAGCCTGGGAACCCATCTCCACCTTCAGGCTCAACCAAAAGCTGAAATGCTTCGTCCAAGACTGTAGCTCAAGAAACTGTGCAGCAGTTCGAGCCACAGTATCTTGTGTCTATGATGGCACTTCCATTGGGGATGACAGGTCAACCAAGACTGTTTCATCAAGGACAATAGTTCTGTGTCTTGGATATGCACACTTCAGTTGAGGTCAAGAGTCCTTGCATATTCTTGTGCCAGTATGTGCTCTCTCCCTGCACCGCCGTTGCCACACTCTAGCCTAATCCTTGTCGGGTAATCAGGAGAGTGACTTTTTGGCACATTGGTAACCCACTGAATGTATGAAAAAACATTCATCTGTAAGAAAGATCAAAACTGGTTTGTTTCCTTAAACGAAGCTACATTTAAACATTACATTCAGTGGGGGGGGATATTAATGCTAGGCAAATGTCTATTCGTGGATTTACACTGAAAATCACAAAATAAGCACAGATGTTGTGATAGAACTGTGTCAGCTGTCCACATGCACCAATCAATTGTGAAGCACCTTAAAATACATTTCTAGTTTGTTTTACTTAACTTCCTTAAATTCCAAATGATGATCATGAAACTACATAGTTTCCTCTTGATTTCCAGTGGATGATGATTGAATTAAGCAAAAGATCACAAGGTGAAGGGGACCACATTAGATTACAGTAATAATAATTTCATCAGCTACTACGGTGCAGTTGTAGCATATTTATAACAGCTCATTAAAAAACAAAGGTGTGAATGACTTAAGGTGACACTGGCACGCAGTACAGCGATTAAAATTAGTGTAACGTTTGTCAGCAAATGTCTCCTAACCAAACCAAAGCAACAAGGAAGCTACATAACGAAGCTGATACATTTTTTCGATTTCAGACAGGATGACAGAGCTTAAAACTCTCCGTTTTCATGTCCAGGCCAATGCTGTGCCAGCTAGATTAAGTTTTCTGATTGACATTAGCAAGCTAACAGACAATTTAGCCTAGCTTACGAATATCTCTATACATTTCTGATCGGTAAAATTCGACCTGTTTAATCACCACCACCTTCGATCACCTCGGTGAATATGAAAACATCATCGATAGCAGCAGTACACTACTGCAAACAAGCTGACAAACGTTAGCTGTAAACATCATTAGATTGCTTGACGCTAGTTACCGGCTAATGCTAGGCCGCATATATCAGCATTTCAACCTGGATAATGTCCCTATCGTTAACTGGGTAAATGTAACGCCAGCCTGTAACAACAACTTAGCTTAACCGCTAATCGCTATGTGAATGTAAGTTGTCCGTCATCGGCTAATGTTAGCTTAGGTTAGCTCGACAGATTTGATAATTGTGCTCACAGTGAAATGTTTTCCACATTTGGGATCCCAGCATAGCTTACAATTAGCATTAGCTGTCCAGCTTGCCTCATATCCTTCTTCCGCATCCAGTCCTTGCAAAATCTCAGAGCTTTCCCTCTCTGGATGCTAGCAAGCAAGGCAATCGCCAGTGTCCAAAAACTGTAGCTTCACTTTTTGTTGGCGTTGGCTAACTTATCATTGTTCTCTGAAAGTCCCTCATCCTCTTTGGCATTAAAGGTACACAGACATGCAGCGGGAACAGAGGTCCTCTCTCATGATGAACGGCAGCTGTTTCTTGGCATTAACGGTGCCTATCTTAAAATGTTTCAACAAGCTAGCTAACTGCATAGCTAGCGCTAGCTAACAACTAGTTGACACACACGCACGGACGCACGCATGCACGCACAGAGGGCGATCAAGCGAGAGAAAGAGAGAGAGAGTTCCCATGGCGCTGATTGGCCATATGCACTGACGTCATGGGAACGGTTTATTTTTCTTTCATTTCAATATCTTCGAAAATCACAATCATATTTGTGATAAATAACACCAAAGACCACATCAAACAGATAAAAAGACAGAACTACTGCGCATGAATACCTTAGATTTGCATGTAAGCTTGTTGAAGCTTATTTTATGAAAGTACTGTATGTGTGAACATGACCTATGTGAGGTAACATTCAGAAACAATAACCAATGTTTTTTTTTTTTTTTTTTAACAAGAATAGCAAAGCCTTGTAGATACTCTTCTCTGATGTGTTCCCCTGACTGCATCCACACAGTCACTGATTTTATCTGCTGCTCTTCTGTTTCATGCGAGGTTTAGGGAATCTGAAACACGAATACATCACTGTTAAAAATAGCAGTGAGATGTCCTGTCCCCCCATCCTCGTCATCTTTGGGCTTTGAATCTTTTACATACGGGAAGCAATGATTATAAAGTCTGGAAATTTACATTATTAAATTTGTCAAGGGAATGTACAACACTTACCATGTTAAGCAAATCCAAATTTCCTTTCTGAGCTTTGGAAACTGCAGACCAGAGACAAACAAAGAGTCCCATTTCTGTTCAAGCCCTCCAGCTTTCTGTCTATTGTCCGTGGATGTCCTACCATTTCTCTTACATTTGTGTAAAGCACTGGATTCTACAGAGGCGTATGGACAATGAAAGAAAGTGCTGTACATACTGAACTAACATCACGATTGTAAGAACTTGACAGTGATCTCCTTGGCCTAAACAGGAAGTCAGGAGTAGAGGTCAAAAGTATGGATCCAAGGAGACGCCATTAAACACACTGAAAAGAAGCTGTTTTAATTAATTTGATAGAAAAAAAACAAAAGTAAACCTAATGTAAGCCTAGAAGCTTCACAATTTTGGGAGGCTGTCACTGAAATATTATTTTATTTAAACTTAAAGCAAACTGTAGAGGCTCTGACATAACTGACAAATCTACACACACATTTTAGGGTAGACCCAACAATGTATTTTAACAATACATGAGCTCAGAAATGAGGCTAAACTACAGGGCAAATACTTACAGTATGAAGAAAACCTGACTTCACTGTTAGAGGACCAGGAAATGGCAAAGCAGTTGTCATCTGCGCTTCTCCTGTCATAGCTGTTTTGTTGAATTAGGCTTGTGACACCTCAGCAATGCTCAGTATTTGCCTGTCATATCCTTTAGCCACCCTTCTTAATACCCAGTGTCAGAACAGATCAAGCCTCACCTACAGCAGACCTCACTGACACAACATATCACTTCAGGTTTGTTCCCCATTGGTCGCAGCACAAACAAGCTAACGAGTACGTATGACCCCGCTGGCTTGAAATACATCCCCTCCAAATTCTTGCCTTTTGTGATAAACCTCATCTGCTCAAGTAGAACAACTGAGATTTAGCGAGGGAAGCTGCAGCCTATACATGACGTCATTCTGATTTTCAGGGATGCAGACCTCTGGGTTAACCTTTCCCTCCATCTAACAGTTCCTTGTCTTCTCAGCAGGGGGTAGTCAAACAACACCAAACATGTGACTGCTATCTATCTATCTATCTATCTATCTATCTATCTATCTATCTATCTATCTATCTATCTATCTTGCACAAAGGCAGTGAGCAGTAACTACAGAAGCAGTGATGTTGAGAAAAATGGATTTGAGGCTGGCCAGCAAACTGCATGGCAGATAGAAAGGTTGTAATGCCTTCATTTTATGTCCCTTTAGGCTGGTAAATTTATCCCAAAATAATACTTATGCCATAGAACCTACATAATAACTAAAAAATGCATATACAGACTCTGTGGATAGTCAAACAAAACAGATGATTGTTTTTAGATCATGGAGAATGCCTCTTTTTATATTATATATTTTTTGCTAGAAATAGTCAAGCAAGTCACTTTGGTAATTTTGGGGAACGTGGAAGGGACAGATCTAAAAGAAAGAAAGGCCAGAACTGGTGCAACAGAGGTCAAGATATCCTGACTTTTAGTCCCCTGAAGTGGTGGAGGAAGTTTTCAGATCCTTAAGTGAAAGAATGCAAATATTATCAGCAAAATGTACTTAAACTATCAAAACTAAAAAGTACTCATTCTGCAGTAAAATGGCTGGTATATATGATGTTTTTGGATTAATATTACTGCTCAATGTCTAAGCTGCACTTTAATGCTTTAGATGTTTATGGTTGAGCTTATTTTAACTGCTTTATATACAGCTCTGTAGTTTAACCTACAGCAATGCATCGAATTGTATAGGATGATCGTATGTGTGTTTGATCTAGAGTCGCTGTCCTGTGAGAACAATGTATCTTGAAAAAGTCAATTTTTCATGAGCTCAGAAAAACAGCTCTGTTAAAAGCTTTGTGACGATGCATTTTCCAGCTAATCCCTTTAAAATAGATTATTTATCTCAAGAAGCAGGTGAATTTTCTCAACTCATAAAGGAACACATCATTCCTCAGTTTGTCAGAAGCATTCAAAATCATGAAATTTGGAGATGCATGTTTTTTTTAATGGACAGGAAGGGTATGAAAAATTGTAATCTGAAATATAAGTAGTCACCAAAGCTGTCAGACAAATGGAGTAAGGAGCATAAAATTTGCCTCTGAGATGTAGAAGTTTAAAGTTACATAAAATTGAAATACTCTAATACAGTACAAGTACCACAGCTTAGAACTTGAGTATAGTACTTAGTTATATTCCCCCACTGGTCCCCAATATGGGTCAAGCTTCCAAAACACTGACTCCTTCACTTGCCAGAGTTCAGTGTGATTACGTCATAACAATACAAGATCGTTTGTGCAGTGATGTCACTTTCAACAAAGGCCCCGAGCTACACTTAAACCTGTCACACTGTGGCGTGGATCACGAAGAGCAGGTCAACCGGTTTAATGTTTCGTTCTCATTTAAGCTTCACGGGCTCAACTCAAGTCAAGCCTCACTGAAATCCATTTTTGAATGGAGACCTGAACTAGACGCCAGCATAGTGTAAGGTGCAAAAAAGACACTTAAACACTTCATTTTATCATAAATAATGAACATCCAGGCATTACTAACACACCATACAACTATGCAGCACCCGAAAGAGAAAGTGAGCAAGAGACAGAGAGAGAGAGAGGGAGTGGATGATGATGAAACTCAAGTGTAAGACACATTTTTAAAAACACATCATGACCTGCAATTTGTGTGAAACACTGTTTCTTCATGTTAAATATGTTAACTTGCCTTGTTAGCAAAGTGTGACCTTTGTATGATTACATCACCTTGAGCCCATCGCTATAGATTGATATTTGTAAATCTGTGGCTATAGAGGGTCACTTGTGTTCACATAATATACCGATTTATATCATAATCGCTACCTGAAATCCTGATTCGTGTCAGTTCAGTGTGAATTCCCCTTAGAAACTGCATTATTTTCAGTGTGTGTGTGTGTGTGTGTGTGTGTGTGTGCGCGTGTGTGTGTGTGTGTCTATGATGTGCATTCAATAATAAAAGGCTGATAAAGAGCATTTTTTTTTGCAAATCTACAAAAATCAACACACAACACAGGTGTGTACAAAGTATATAATCAAGTGTATTTTCATCTTTATCCACGTTCTGTACACATATTAAGATCCATTTCACATGAACACTATACAATAGCAATGAGTGAGGAATGGAATATTTTCTGAGTGCTGAGCAGCTCATGTTGAATGGCACTTTCATAAAAAAAGAACAAGAAATCACAGAGCATGAATAAGTAAATGTAGACATAACACAGAAAATGGCTTTATATTATCAGATCCATTGAGTAACAGATTCAGCACATATAAAATGCACAATGCAACAAAACATTTGTTTGTTCCGTCCTTGTGTTTTCTCTGCATAATCTGAACCGTAAATAATGCAAAAACATGTCTGCAGCTATCAGAGGAAAGTGTGCTTTTTGTCTGGATTAAAGTAAAAGGCAATCTAAAATGTAATGTGTTAAGAGGAGTGGTAACAAGATACATCGAAATATCAGAGAAATATCAATACAATTCACAAACCTTCAATTATTCATCTCATAGAATAGTCTTTTAGTAACTGATAGAAAAGAAACAATACATGTTTGGCTGCTTTACAAGGAATATCTATGTCTCAAAGATATGTTTACATTTTCTGTGTGCTTTTGAATTATCCCATGACAGTTTAGAGAAGGGAAAAGATCAAGAGAGAGCCAGCCTCTGGTGAGCCAGGTTGGTTCCCTCTTTCTGAGAAGACAAGCTTCCTCAAACTGTGATTCTGTGTTCCCCCAAAATTCCTGTGAAGTTCGGGCTCCAGTGGTTTTGATGTGGTCGTGAAAACGGCGTCGAAGGGGCAGCGCGTCTCAGGATGTTTCTTCTTTTTCGTACCTATTCTCCTGCGTACACAACGCTTTTTCAATCTGCTAACCTCTATATGTACACACAAGCAATGTTTACAGAGAAATACCTTCACTGGTGTAGACTGACTCATTCACAATTATCCCTACTTGGAATGGCATGGCTGACATAATGTTTCTGATCAATCATACTATAAGGTTCACTGGCCAGAGTGTGTTGAGTGATTTAATAATCCCTTAAAAATGCTGTATTTTTGCTAAATATCATGCTTCATTTATGATACTGCACCAGCAACATAATACCATCTCTTGTGGACAGAGGCAGAATAACTAAAACCACATAACATAACATGGAGGCTGCAGAGATGATGTTTCATCCGAATAAAGGCTTTCTTCTTCAGCATACTCAGAATTACTGCGCTGCTCTCTGCTCATCTACCATAAAAATTCAATAACTTGCCTGGTTCTGCCTCATATGTATGTCATAATGGGGCCATTGAGACTTGAGATAGAGCATTACAAAGAAGTACAAAGAAAACATTTAGGCAAATCTGTCCGGATGTTCTCAGCATTTTCTTCACTGTACCATGCTATATACAAAGCCAAAGTGGATATGCCTCTTCATAGCTTGTTAAAAACATAAAAAAAATGAGCAAAGAATTGGTGTACGTGGACCGAGTGCACGCAGTGACACAGAGGATGAGTCAGATCTTGAGCCATAGATGAGGATTTTATCACAAATACGAGCTGGGCAACCTTGACTTTTGAGAGAAACGAAACTGTTAAAAGCAAGATACAATTGCTTTATGCAGTTGTTTTTTGTGGCCTGTGGAATTTCTCTGATGGTCGACCTGACAAAACAGGGGAGCAAAACGAAAGCTTCCTCTCTCATCCTCTTGTCTCAGTTCACACTCGCCTTCTCCGAACTCAGACGTAATATTCTTTGTCTTTGTTCTTTTTGCCCTTTGTGATTGCCTTGGCCACAGAGGCCGTTGCTGTGCTTTTGTCTTTGACCACTGCTCCGTTGCCCTCCACAGTGGAATTGTTGGCAAAATTGTGGCTCTGGTCTGTCTGGTAGGAGCCCTCGTCCCGGTTGCGGTACTTGTACATGGCATAGAGGAGGATAAGAATGCAGAGAGCAGCAGCAGCCACAATACCAACCACCATCCCAGTGGTGCTACTGGACTCCCTGATCACCTCCACGGCACCGGGTTGGCTCTTTTCATCAGAGGCTGTGGGGTTGGCTGTGGGCACATGGGGAAAATTGGGGGGGTAAGTTAGTCCTGGTGTGTTTCGGGAGGATGGAGGAGCAGGGGGCAGAAGCACCTGGTCGCGGGTGTTCATTTTGCCTGCGGGGATGTGGAGCTGGTCAGGGTTGGTGGTGGGAACATAAGGAGGTAAGGGGCGGGGTTTCTGGACTCCACCCTCACCAGCAGTGGGAGGTGGAGGAAGGACTGTCCTGTCAGTGACCATTGGGGAGTTATTATTGTAAAAGTCCTCGTCATCTGATTCCGTCATCTCCCCAGAGCCGAAGGCCGAGACCTCCACAGGGTCACCACAGTCCTCCTGGTCCGGGGGGCAGGAAGGGTGAGGAGGGAGTATCAGGGACTCTTTGGTGGTTTCAAGTGGGGATAGGAGGGTGGGGGGAGGAGGGATGACGGGGTAGCGGGTGGCGATGGATGGGGGCTCAAGGGAATCCACTGTTATAATAGGCAACACTAATTCACCTCCTAGAAAGGAAACAGAAAAGGTAGGGGATCCTAAATTAGAACAGCATTAAAATTAAAATTCTGGCTGAAAAGTGGCGCTCATTAAAATAGAGGCTGCTCATTATGTCAAATATTACTGAGGAATCAGACTAACATTAGCCGGCTTATCAGGGATATCATTTATAACTATCACACATATTACCCTGATCTACAATACAAGGTTATTTACATCAACATTTGGCAAAAACAAACTAAAACCACCGTGACGTTCTTGAATGATATATAGAGATCTAGATCGGTATATGGAGCCAATGTGTGGGCGTGCAGATTAAGAATGTTCAGAATATTATGAAAATACAATACAAGAACATTAAAGAGCTCACATGTAGACACAAACATACAAGATGACCCATGAAAGGCGGCAGCTGAATGAAGAGCATATAACAAAGAGAGCACATGACAAACAAAGAACAGTAAATTAAAATTGCCATGCTGCTGTATGCACATCTGGAGGCAGGGGTTGAGGGGTGGCAAGAGAAATCACAGACAGGTTATTGTGTGTAGGAATCACATGTGGAATATCATGGCTGGATCTATTCAATCACTCTCTGGACAAAGATTGCTCAATATATTCAGCTGCATATAAATGATATATTCTCCTGTATGAGCGATCACAGCATGCATTGACATTTTCCTTTGATTTGACTCCGAGGTCAGAATGTCTTCTGGTTGCGGAGGAATACTTCAACGAGTTTGGTTATTTATGGCTGCTGGCTTCTGTTTCATCATTATTTGAGTCACACTTTGCAGGGCCAGTCAACAACAAACAATTCTGATAAGGTCAAATTAATAATTGAGGCAGCCATAATAAGGGCAGACTCCTTCTTAAATTCCACAGCTTGTTTCTGTCACAAGCCTGATCTCCTGTCTACTGTCGTCCGCCCTTAATGACTGCAGTGCACTTCATAAGGATTTTCTTCCATCCAATTTAGCGAGTTACAGACATGACTTAAAAGCTAACATACTGGGTGAATTGGTGCTAGTTGAGTATCCAAATGAGGACAGCTATTTGACGGAGCCCCTGAATAAATGAGCGTGTGATAGCTGCAGAAACATGAAACTGGGAAGGGAGAGAGGAAAATGTGACTCTAATGACGGCTGTCTGAAGTCAGCGCGTTTTGTCTACAGTCTTGGGTAAAAGCAACATTGCTCGGAGCTGGATGAGAGCTGTACTCCCACCCTTTTTTGTTGAGGCTGACCCACCTGTTCCTGGCTCACACTCTTCCAGATCCTCATCATCACTTGGACACTCAGCTGATGCCACCAAAATATCATCAGAGTTCTGCGGCTGAAAGGAAAACAGAGAGTTGCTTTTATCAAACACACGGTCAGCACGTTCCCATCGTCTCCATTTGTGCTCACTTTGTTTTCTGATTGTGTTTGCTGGCTGACTGTCCTGTTTGAGGAAAGAATGCAATATTCAGCACTGTACCACTTTATTGTTCTTCCTTGGAGCCACGCTAGTAAGACTACAAATCCAAAATGTGTCCATATGCAGCAGCTTTCCATCCTTCACCCCTGTGGCAACACTTTATATGTTTATGAACAATGCAAGACCCCTTCTGTTAATGCTCAGTAGGATAAATGTTGTTGGGACATTGTGTAAAACATGAATAAACATCAAATTCAGAATCAGCATCCTAACCTTTTTGAAATCGGGGTTGTATACATTTGCTTTTTGTACAGTTTCTTTACATTATTATGCTACAGCAAATTTGCACTTCAGGGCTTCTGTATATTTAAATTGGATTGTACTGTGCACAATGGACTGAGAATACCTGAGAAGAGAAGGGAATAGATGGTTTGCTAACGGGTTACTTGGATAAGTTGAAAATACAGCAAAGGTAATTTCAGGGAAACTGGACAAGAAAAATGTAATGAAGAATGCACTCTGTATTTTTATTAGGAGAGGCTTGGGGATTTTTGTTTGAAACCTCAGAACTCCAAGTACAACAGCTGAAATCCTTCCAATTTGGCCGGTTTGCAGCGTTTTGGACTAAAATCAACTCATTTGAAATGGTGGTCGGTAATATTCACCAGTCTGGATGCAGTATTGTGACTGCTCAGTGTGTGAAAATCTGTTCTGCAAATAAATTCAATAAAGATTCTTTTTTGCGTAGCTGCACTCCTTCAAAAATAGGCTGAAGCACGAATATCTTATCTTATCCTGAATTATACGAAGAATTCAGAACCAGATATGTGGGACTAAATGTGTTGTAACATGACATGCATATGATATAAGTATAATGCATATGACATTTCATATATGCATGAAGCATTTGACAATAAGGGAAATTTGATTTTAATTATTTCATGTTAGAATCCCTTGAGTCTCAGGTATGATGGGCGCAGTTAGAAATATAAACAGACGATGGTGTGTCTCTATTTCAGGCTTAAGGGCAACTTTTGTCTTGATTATAAAACAAAAACAAAAACAAAAAAAAACAGAACAACTCTCCTTCTTTAGAGGGGTCACTTTCAACTCAACCCCTGCACATTTCACATCAGAGTTCACCTTCCTCTGAGACTCAGCTCTTCAAATCGGAATAAATTTTAAAATCAGAAAAAGAAGCCAATTTTTTTCTGTTATTTCATTTTCAATGAAAAGCTTTCAAATTGCGTGAAGGAACAGCTTTCCAAAGTTAAGTGCCATGGCCACAGCAAGTGCAGAGAGAATCCAAGGATTCAGATGTATTCTCTGAACATCCTTGGTTATGTAATTGTGTTCTTTTCTTTATACAGGTTGGCACAGTAGTATTACAGCTGTACATATTAATACACCATGAACAGAACCGCCCCCCCCCCCCAAGCTATGAACAGAATAGTTCAGAATAGTTTAGAATAGATAGTTTAGAAGAATGTATAAAGTGACATTGGGAGAAAATAAGCATGAAGGATCAAGGTGCATCACTTTACACCTGTACAGAGAATATCAAACTACATGTAGCCTTCACTTGTGGTCAATGTCAGGGTTAGAATTATTTTGGAACATAAAGAAATTGAACATTTCATTCAATTTTGGTTCCCTATTTATCATAATTTTGCCCTGAGAATACCAATTGAACTGATAGATAAAAGATGAGTAGAAACCATTGAGAACACTCTCAAACTATCACAAGCTCATATGTTAGCATATTAGCAACAGATGTAGAAAAAAGATTGGAATAGCCTACTAACTCTTCTTCTTAGGTTCTTAACACTATCATTTCTTTTTTTCATCATTACTAATATTTGGATCTACACAATGAGCCACTTTCAGTATATCCAGAAGAGCATCAGCAACTGCATACTTTAATAAAATCAATAGTTAGACACTTTGATCAGTTTTACCTCCTGGAAAAGTGTTGACAACAACCTCATCTAAGTTATAAACCAATTCACCACGAACTGCTGATAAACTATAATCCAGCTCTCTTCTACTTTTCCTTCATATTCCCTTCTGACCTTTGAGATGCTCTCCCTCAAGCTGGGTGAGCGCTGCCTGCGGGTGGTGGTGGTGGCCATAGTGGTGGTGGTTTCCATGATTGTGGTGGACATATCGGACACCGCCAGTGGGGTGGCGGAGGTGGTGTCGGTGGTCAACACGGACAGTGAGTCCCCGACCAGACGAAGGTTTCCCTCCACCTGCACGCTCGGATCATTTTCTGCTGCAAGTTTCAGCACCTGGAGACCGTTGTAGTAGAGGCCTGAAATCTGACCCTGGAAGGGCCGACCCTTGTCATAGCCGCCAATTTTAATGGCTGCCTGGCTGTTAAAGATGGTCAACTGTCTCCCTAGAGTCAGGCAGAGACATAGAGAAAGAGAGAGGTGGAAAAAGGGAGAGAATGGTGGAGCAGACATAGAGAAGTCACATGGGAGAGCTTGCACAGGGACATGATTTGAACCAGGTGGGTTTTAGGGAACAATAGTAATTAGTCACTTATTTAAAGCTTGATTTAGATGTTAACTTTAACAAGGGAGGGTTAGTTAGCAGCAAGTTTATAATTTAGACTTTACACATGCATGGTTACAACCATCAGAGGAGGCTTAATGTCTGTATTTAGGTGCCTATTTAAGCATTTTGGTTGGACAGAGATAGTCATTTTGAATCATCACTGAGTTAGGAAACTGTCTGCAGGGAAAAATGGGTTTATTTATCTCTTAACTCCAGAACAGATGGTGCAAGGATGCATATCACTTAGCTTCTTTTTTACAAAGATGGGCAAATTATTAAAATGTCTTACTATACTTCAGACTGTGTAAAGCTAAATGACAATAACAGCTTAACATCCCTCCCTCCACTGACTTCATCAGCCATTAGGCCATTGAAACATGCTCTGGTCTGGGTTGCCCCTAGTCCAATTGTTTCACCTCCTGAAAGGGGCACTGATATCTAACAGCACCATTGTCAGCAGCTTTACTGATAAGCCGAGTTATATCAGAGGAGGAGGACTGCGGTAATGAGCCCATCTCAAGAGAATACTTATTAGCAAAGTTAATGGCTGCAAACAGTGAGCCTGTCAGGGCTGGTTTGTCGCAGCAAAGGAATCTTCAGGCTCGAGAGTCTGACATGGTCGTTGTAGTACAAGGTAAAGCAATACAAGGTTGAAGGGAACAAGACAGGGAAAAGAAGTTATTTGGTATGATCACATCCAGGAGTTATATTTTAAAATGTTCAGTTTAGGAGGAGTGAGACCTGGTCAACTTACATCACATGTTAAGTTTCACTGGTGTTAATGGAAACGTTACACAGCATTTTAATGTTTTTATGTAAAATAATTACACACAGTATCTAATTACACACAACGGTTAAAGGGGACGGTAGAGGGTTAGACAGGGGTTATGTGTTTTTAGTTAATCGGTTTAAAATCGTTGTTAAGGTGCAGCTTTTCCACAAGGTGTAAGGATGACAAAGAATAAATGGCACACATGCTATACCCCTTAGCTTTGACACCTATTTTGAATTCCATTTGAAGCTATTTTTTGGTCATCCAAATTCATAGCCAATAGAAATTCCAATTAAAATGGAGGTATACATCTGGGTAACTGGATCCTTGTCACCCTTGTCTTCTGGCACTGCACCTCTCATGGGGAAAGATTATTTAGTAGTTAATTAATTAATTAATCAATTAATTTTTACCTTTATCGAGTAGCCACTCGTCAACTACCCGACCAAGTCTGTATGGGATTCTTTGTCTAGCAATAGCCAGTCGTTCATTATCATAGTGTCCTTCAAAGAATTTGGAGAGACAGATTAAAGGTTAAAGTCTGCAAGCTGAAAGATCACATGGTTAGAAACAGTGTTATAATGGCTAACAGGTTTAACAAGTTATCAATTTTAACCCAGCTGTGAGTTAAAAGAAACTTGTGCTTTACTTAGTCTTGTCTAGTTAGTATAAGAAACAGTGTTAATGCTAATTAGAGTCATGTTTAGGCTATTTATAATGTGCTACACTAGTTAGTGTTATTTAGCTAATTTTTTAAGCAAAGCATAATCTTAAGTAAATACCAACTACTGTAAAAAGTAAAATAATTTTATGTACTGTATCAAAAAAAGAGGTTAATTCAGGTAAACAGAAAAAGCATTAAAAATCAGCCACTTCAACAAAGACAATCAGTTGTTGAATTTAAACAGCAATACGCATTCTGTTGTTAGAGCAGAAACAGATATCAGTCATAGAGGGCCAAAGTCCCACCCTGCTTCTGCTCCACTGTGCATCTTTATAATACACTGCACGCTATACTGCAGCTCCCAGGAGATTATACAGCACGTCTACATCAAAAACTCATGGGAGTTGTAATTGTTGAATTCTTATGTCATCATACAAGTCTTTCAAACTTTATTAACAAGTCCAGTGGCGGATAAAGCCCTTCTTAGTTTTGTGCAATCGGGGCTACTAGGACACGCGCTGCTCTCAAGCAGGGCAGGACTTCAGCTCTCTATTTAACACATGCAAACACAGAAGAGTAATTAATAAAATGGAAACTACAACAGGAAATGTACTGCATGACACAAACTTCAAGAGTACGAATTGCCACAGTAGACCAGTTAATGTTAGTGCCATAAATACTTTTCATTCATTCTTGTACTTATCTAGCACTGAAAGGTTTCTATCAATCATCAGCCACGCCGTTCTGATTTCACAACTAGTAAACTCTTGTTGACATTATTGATAAATGACCACATGTGTAGAGTACCTTGTTCTTTGTAGAGTTTGTAGAGCAAGTTACTGCATATGAAAGCATGTTTACCCCAAACATTAATAATGAATAAAAATGTCAATAAATAGATAAAACTGAGCAAAGCAATAAACAGTTCAAGTCAGCAGTGTTGTTGGACATGGGATAGTAATGAATGGATAAAAAGGATTAGGATTATAGCACAACATGGAAGAGGAGGCACAGTACATGACAGTGCGTGACAGTTTAAGTGAAGCTTTCCTAGACTGTGTTTTTACTGTAAGCTTCAATTTACGGCAGGTTTTAAGATAAGTGAACCTGCACATTCATTGAGCCTGTGGAGAGCTGTGGGCAGAGCCCTTGTATTGGAGGCACTGTATATCATGCCTCACTTACATTGTTCAAAGTCCATTTAAATCCAAAAAAGATCAGTTATGTTTTCTTATACTCTTAATTGTCACCTGTATGATGTACACTCCCTTTACAGCAAAAGCACCTTTGTTTGTGATTGCTGCTATTATGCGCTTTGGTCATTTACCATTAGAAATGCTTCAAAAACCACTGATTACTGAGTGGGAGCTGAATGTACACACAAAACACACATGGCTGTCACCATTACACGATTTTGATTTATGTGAAACTCTGGCATGTGTGTGTGTGTGTGTGTGTGTGTGTGTGTGTGTGTGTGTGTGTGTGTGTGTGTTTTGAGCACCAGCTGGAGGTAGAGAGGGGACTTGGTTTCCTCCCGCTATGCCGGCTGTTGCACCTGTTCTAAATAAGGTTAATTGGTTGATTGGTTCAGAACAGGTTAAAGCACATCTGGTCATGGCCAGATTATGTTATGTATGTTATGCTTTTTTGGTCCATATCAAATATGGGTGTGCACAAGTTGGTTTTGGGTGGTGAAAATCAGTGTTTTTCACCAAGATGTATCCTCTTGATGTGCATTCATTTTGTTTGTTTGCCTCCGCAGATCGAGACAGCCATTAATTTTATATGTTATCATGAGGACATGATGCCCTAACATATACACCAAGATAAGGTAACACTTCTATCCCCTGGTGGGGTAATTCATTATTATGTATATGTTTAGGTCTACAGTATTTCATGTGACAACATCTAACAGTTACCTTGACACCAACCATATAATGAATTTGAAAACACATGTAGGACTTAGTCATCACAGAGCTGAGCCCTTTAAGTGGCAGAATACAGTATGAATTTAGTCAAATCCATCAATCTGTTTATGTAAAACAGACATTATGGAAAGGTGACCTTTCCATAACGTCCCTTGGTGCTCACCGGCAGAGAGATGAATGTAAATTTAGGCAACAAGAATGTATCAGCTGAATTAATAGCAACATATTCTCCCTGGTGAGTATGTCAACACTGCTTCTTGGTCTGATCAACAACAAATAGATAAATATTATATTAGGCTTGTATGGTATATCTAGGAAATCCTGCCACATATGCACATCTTTAATATGCATCGTGAAAATCTAATTATAGAGGAAAGATTAGGAAAAAAAATGCTAATTTAATTTGCTGTAAATTAACATCTTTTTCTCATCTGCACATCCTTCCCCACCTGTCTGCCAAACTGGCGGCAAAAACGACAGCGGCTGATGAAAGCCCTTTCATTGCTAGATATACTTAGCAATGCATCCTGAGGCAAATGTATCAATTTCAGATTATTATACTGTGCAGCCAATATGGCATGTCCAGTTGTATGCACGTGGCAACTTAATACATAGCTTGCAGAGCGATGAATTAACTAGACGGGAAAGCTGAATTAAAATACGCCACTGGGCAAATTGCCAATCAGTTTTTTGCAAACAGTACATTTCACAACTGCGCATTCCAAGATTTACGTTTGATAGGCAGACATGCAGTCCTCTCTCTCTGATCCAGACGCTCCATGCCATCTATCTATGTATTATATAACCACAAGGCTCATGCAAGCAGTCTTACCTGGTGGATATCGCTCAATGACTGGATGGTTGTCCACCTGGAGAGTGGCATTGCCACCACTGCGTGTGAAGCGTACAACATGGTACTTGCCGTCATTTACTATGACAGCAGGCTCGTCAATGGTGATGTCATCTGTCCCCACATTGAAGATGACACCAATTTTCCCTTGATCCTGCAGGTGAAAAAGAATGAATGCGACACATTAAACAAAAGTTGTACAGTACAGTGAAACAGAGTTTCTGTATACTTCAGGGTTGTCAAGTCAGAACTCTTGTTTAAACAGCATAACTTTAGTGACATGGACAGTATGTTCAGTTCTTTCTTTAGGGTTCAACACCATTCTCCCTCAGCAGCCAGCTCAGGTTTCCTGATGTCGATCACTTTTGACAGAATCCTGCTGCTTCTTGTTTGGTTGACCAACTTCTCTCCCTGTCAGCTGCTGCCTGCTCCTGCAAACCTTCCTCAAAGATCAAATCTGCGTCTCAAGCCAGCCTTTGGGTGACACTAATAAGAAACATTGAAAACAAACTGTGTGGGGTCTCCGCGCTGCCTTGCACTCTTTCTAAATGCTACACAAGGTCAAAGTGTTAATATGGTTATAAGAGACATTGTTAGAGTACAGAGTACCCTTTAATTCTGCTGACTTTCGACAAACTGTTACTGCAATAACCTTTGTAAATGTGATGAAAATACAAATAACATAAAATTCTCACATGCATGTTGTGCACCAGGCCACCATTGTAAATAAGAATGTGTTCTTAATGACTTGCCTGGTTAAATAAAGGTTAAATAAAATAAAATAAATAAAAAACATTAGTAAAACCTCATTACATTGCATAATATTAATATTATGTGACGTTCAGGCTGTGCAGCTTTATTTGTCTCTCAAGACTCTGCAAGTTTTTATTCAAACAACCTCTAGTAGCTTGCTGCACTTTGTCACACCTTCAACCAGAGAGGGGAAGTAAACAGTGAAATTGGCTGGGGTGGCTTATTGAAATGAAATGCTGCAGACAGCTGGTCCTGCACAGTGCATGGTGTGCACAGTATTTACTGGACTTATAGACAAGTTGTAAATATCTTCCACAGTGGGTCTTGCATTGCATTTGGTTTCTCTGGCTTTACTGTCAGAACTGACTTCCACAGCTTATTCCTTGGCATGTGCCATTTAATATAACTGATGGTTCCCTTTCTCTCATACCTCCAGTACTGCATAACTGACTCAAAGACCAGAATTTCAAATATGTCGACAGAAATACTTCTTTTCTTGCCTTGATGGCGGCTGCTATTGTGTAACGTAAAACCTGTCTCAGAGCTTTGCGCTTTCTGTCTAATCATATGTAAAATCCTTCTAGAAACCATTTGAATTTTAATAATTATTCATGCTGACACAGTTGGTGTTAAGTACAGAAAGTGTTAAATGTCCTCAAAGACCTCGAACCTACCATTAATAGTCCAGTTTTAAACTTCCAGCTTGTTTTCTACAAAGGAGCTCTGACTGCAAACACAGCCTTGTTATCTCTGTTAAATCGTAAACTGATTTATGACAGTTGCGTGATCAAATCCACACATAAAGAAGATGGACTGTCTTTGTGACAAACGTTACTCTAATTCACAGTTACTACTAGAAACTCACACAAAAATGAGTTGAGAAACCAAATTATCACCTCTTCAGAATGCATAATTTGTATTCCTTATACTGTCGGTAAGAAATCTCTCTTGTTTACTGATATTCTGTACACACACAGAGCTATTTGGTTGTCCATGGTTTAATCACTCTTCCCATGAAGCAAACCGATGAGTACTCATTAGGCAACAAACAGGGTAGTATGGCCTCGGGTCAAATCTCAGCCCTCTGTTGCTCTCTGGACAACAATTAACATCTCCAGGGCCAGAGCATTCTGCCGAGGGCTTCATATGGCTTCAACAAAAGAGCTGCTTTTATTTTTGCTAACTCACTCTTAGCGCACGATTACAAAACATCCCTGAAGCGCCTTTTTGACAGCTCACAAAGCAACACTACTGCACCCGGTTTCAGTAAACAAAACTTTGGCCTTTCCAGTTCACTTTTCTTTTTGCAAGCAGCTACTTAATGCTCACGTGTTCTGCTATAAGCCTAGTCAGGCATGTCCTCATGAAAAGTCTCCCACCAAGCTGTTTTGACATCAGCTCTGATGGAGAAGGCATTTCCTTGGAGTATTGCTGATCTGCGCTGGAGCGTTGCGATCTCAGCTGCAGTCTCTGATCATTTGTATCAGAGGAAAAGGACGGATTGTTACAAAGGATATGTTATGATAAAGATTTCTCACTGATGAGATGAAAAAGAAAAAGGACTTCAGCATCTTCAGTCTACAGTCCTTCAGTGATGGGACACCACTGACACTTGAGAATAGATTGGACACGTCATGATGGTTTTAAGAAGACAAGCACATCTGTCTGTTTGTTACCAGCCAGATGTCTTTCTCTGTCTCAGATATATTTACGAGACTCTTTACTGGCACCTGCTCCTCGTAGGCAGGTGGGAGTTTGCATTTACTGTGTTGGGAATTGAGAGATTTCTCTCTCTTATTCCAACAGGGAATGATAAAGTGACTAGTGATAGATGTGTTTGGCTAACATAAAATGAACCTAGTAAATAAAAGCAACTGTTTTGCTATTTTTTAAATCCAATTCCTTTCAACAACCCTTTTCTTTGTAAATGAGATTGCTGGATGAAAATGACGGATCATCAAATAACAAAAAAAAAAACAAAAAAAAACTTCAAACTGCTTCATGCTTAATGGGAGCTGTTTCCTAATTCCTTTGAACTGTTGCACGTTTTCCGAATGATCAAAGGCACCTATTTTCTCTAAAATGATTTCAATCTGAAAATATTCAGTTATGACTATAAAATGTGTTGCAGCGGTGAGAAAAACTCCCAAAGAACATTCTCCTTTAGTTATAATATTTAGCAACCACAGCACACAGCATCAGATTTGTGCCTATCATAAAATTGAAATGAAGCGCAGCAGAAGAAGGCAGGTTGAACTCTGCCTTTGAAAGTGCCCTTCCGAAATATGCACATTCATGAGTTTTGTGTGAAGCGTTTCCATTCCTACAGAGAATGAGACAGAATATTTATTAAGAAAGCTTTTCCTTTTCAGAATTTAATTTTGAGAGCCAACTTGCTGCAGCCATTGCTCGATTGATGCACTTGCACATTAAAATGCATAAGAAATCAACTTATGGGATCAGGTCCACCCAAGCCTAGCAGGTTGCTGTGTAACGTCATCATCCCTTCTCCTTGAAGCTTCTCTCTTGTTAAACATTTCTAATTATCATCGTTTTGCACAATGAATCCTCTGTTTTTGTTTTATCTTTCAGACACTCATTAAAAACATGACCCTTTGAAAGTAGCACAAGCTACTCTAATGTACTCTCTGGTGAATAGGGAGATGGTTTGAGTAATTGGTTTTTGAAGCCATCCTCAAAGTTACAGTTTAAGTTAAGCATGTGGCCATTTTAATGCAGCAATCTTCTATGCGAGTAAGTAATGTTTATTTTGTTGTCTGGAGTTATCAGTGATTCAGAAATGCTGTTTTAATGAAGCATTTTAAGCACTGATGGTCAGATGCTGCAGCTGTAAAAACTCAATCTTTTCTTAATTTTCAGTCAGTTGGAGTCTAGTGGTCTCTCTAATATCTGTTAATCAAGAGTATTTCACATGCAATGAAAGTGCTCTGTTCATACATCATTCATGACTTTTTACAGGTTGATTCTTAAGGAGGAATTTTGACCCTTTCATTGCACGATTTACACCATTTCATGAAGCTTCGCTGTGATCATATTTCTATATATTTATCATATTGTAGCTTTGAATAGAAAGAGTGATTTCTGAGGAAGGACTGAATTCTCTTCTAAGGCACCTCAGCTGAAAAACCCCAAATCCCTGCAGCTCTAAAAAACTCACATATCATTTGTTTCCTTTACTATTTTCAACTCTCCCCTGTGGCCAGTGTTATTTTGACCAGCTTCTCCCTGTCTTCACCTAGTTTACGCAGTCTTCCTCTTCTTCAATGGGCAAGCAGGGGAAGGAAACAGACATGTTTCATTTGATAAAATGTGGAATTAATAATATACATAAATAGAATTACAAGAAACACAGAACAGACAAGCTCAACACCCTCTGAACTGTTTTTTATCCCCCTCCACTGAGCAATAATAAGGTGTCAAAGTAAGCAATCTGTCAGGGTGCAAGGACTTGGCAGATGCTGGAAAAATTTTTATCGGCTGGCGTTGCACACAGGCAGCAGTGTTTGCATTTACTAGCAGTCCATGGCTGGCAAGGTCAGTTTCACACTTTTAAAACTGGAAATACAATTTAAATGAGACAGTCAAAAAACATCCAGCGGAGGATTTTTGCACCAGGCTCATCTAGAAACTGAAAAATAAGCCAGTCAAACTCTCAAAATGGGCACAAATACAAACATTTCATGTTACATGTTACACGAGGCACTTTAAAATGAGTTCTGGATAGTGTCAGTATTATTTTACTACCTCAGCTTCTCTCTTTTGAGGGCCATAGTTAGCTATCATTAATCACCAGTTTGGAATAGTGAACACAATGGACTGAATATTACTACTGGATTGGACTGGAAGACACTGTAAACGCTGAGTGCCGTGAGCGTGGCCGCCTTCGATTCACTAAGTTTACCTCATTCAAACAACAATCTGAATAATTCCAAGACCAGCTACAGGCACGTATGTAATACCTTAAATGCTCTAAGTATGTTTGCTGAAAATTCAATTAGAGATATCATTTTGTTTTTAAATTTAAAGAAAAAACATTTCTTTCCAGATTGGAAATCATTTCTGAACATTATATGACGCAAATTCAAGACCAGGCCTGATAAAACCATAACAAAGTGTCTGCCAGTCAGGGTCTAACTCCTGATTTTTGTTGTCTGCTTTGACAACATGTGTGATTTTAATTATGACACCGCACACAGACGTCTGACAGATCTCCCCTCTGGTCTTCATCATGGCACATCTGTCCTATGGCTACATGCTAAACAGGCTGATTTCCCTCCAGAAAAAACACAGATGCCGGCAGCTGCTGAGGAGTCACTTGGTTCCACCAACAGACACGTGTGCTTATTTCCAGAAAACATGTCCCCGTCATCTGACCTGTGCTGTATTGTTTTCCCTTTTGGTGGTCATAATATATTCATTCTTATTTTATCTCAGTATTCAGATGTCATTAATGAGAGAATCTTGCAAGCTGTGACAAACTCTGCATGATGTTTTTGTGCCAAGTTAGAATAATGGTGTAAGTTACAAAGTTAGACCATAGGAGGTTTTCTATATTTATTTCCTTTTCATGTCACTTTATCAGCATGGCAGCCTCTGAATTCTCCCAGCAAGCCTTTATGTGCTAATATGAGATAACTTGCACCTTCATCATCATATATAAGAAGAGGGTGACATTTTCCTCATTTTGGATAAATCAACTTTGTCCAAAACTTTGTCACCATTGTAATCTTTTCTCCGTGAAATGCTTTCATGACACTCAGCTGTACTCACACAAATTGCCATCTAAATATCAACTGAAGAAATGTATGTTTGTTTATTTGGTGCTCTTTTTTTTCCATCAGCTTAAAAATGTTTGTTAGTCACCAGCTGTTTTCCTCCAAACACTGGGAAATATTACTCTGCAGTGTCGCTCACTGATTTCCTCAGGCATTAATATCGCTGTTTGTTATCTTGTGTTAGCAGACAGAGTGGACTAACTTCCACTGTTCCAGTTAGCTGCCCATTGTCCTGGTTTACATGAGATCTAAGGATTTTGGGGGTGTTCTTTTTGTTTTTTTGACACTGCATTTATAAATATAATGCTTCTTTTGCTCCATATTCACAGAGTAATAGATTACATAGCACAGTATGAACCATAACTGTTATTAAGGGTAATTTGCGCCTTATTCTGCAGAGAACAACCTCTCAAATCTGCCTCACCTGTCTTATTGATAAATCTGCAAGAAATTAAATATATGGCAAAACGTATCTGACAATCTCTCTGCATAACCACTCTTGGATTTAATACCTATATACTTAAAGTTTGGAATTGTAAGTTTCCTGGTTTTTGGATTTGGAAACCAGAAAGGGAATGAACACAAATATTCATAGAACTGCCTTAGAACGTATGAATAATGTATTTTAATCTGCTTTAAATGCTATTTTTAATGCATCCCAGCAGTGTGATACCCCGCCAATCTTCCAGTGATTTGTAACATTTGCGTTTAAAGCCCTAAACTCTGCCTCCCATCCTTACTATGTGCAGCTGAAGATAGTCTCCGAGCCCATGGGTGCTCTCCACTCGCACCAAGATGGCATCCTTCTGCTGAGAGCTGAAGCCCACGGCTAACCGGTCGGCTCGGGTGCTTGGCCGCTCGTTCGGGGCCCAGGTGAATGTGATGAGGGCCCCCCCTTTCCCAAAAATATATGTGGTCCCAGCTGGGAAAAGAGACAGAACAAGAAACAGCAGTCAGAGACATGAATGAGCAACTTTTCTGAGCTGGAAATAGGTAGAATTAACAATATTAGCAGGATTGCTTTGTTTATCTGATGAAATCTGGTTTAGTCTGTGCAGCTGCTGTTCAGTTTGAGATGTAGCTGCCTTCAAGGACAACTATTCCAATGTTTTTTTGTTATTTTTAGTATTTTAAGTACCATCCCCAGTATGAAGATGAGATTCCTCTCACCAACCCACAGCCAGTCCAACCCCCTCCACCCCACCGCTCTGCACACACACACATGCTGTCTTTCATTTTTCAAAATAATGCAGTAGGCAGAGAGAAGCTCAAACCAGGAAGGCAGGAGGAAAGATTTGTCAAAGTGGTCTGCGTTCCTCTTAAATCACAGTTAAGTAGCCTAATTTGCAAATTATGATGAAGCTTTACATTCCCAGATGTGAATTAATGGCAGCAGTTGAGCGTTAAAGTCTTTAATTTTCACTCTTCCAAAGACTACAATACAACTACGGCCATTGAAAATGAGGGCAGAGCTTTAACCTGCAATGAGTTCACAGAATTTAGCCAAACAGCACCTCCAGGATGAGGCATATAGATCTGCAGCCCTGCATGTGAGTGGTATTCTACTTTTTTTTACTGTCCATTTCATTTTAATATAAGATATGAATAAGTAAGTGATTAATGTGAAGTGGCTGTTTTAAAAACCGGATTAAAATTAATCCACCTTCTCACACAGTATGTAGCAATGGTGTCTGCTTAAATTTTTATCATGCACTCAACATTTCCATCTCCATGAGATGAATGAGGCATATAGGTGTTAATTAGTCATTTACAAGTCGTGCTGGAATTGCTGAGATACCTGACAAAATCCATGCAGTCTTGTGCCAAAATCCATTTGCTGATCAGCTTGTAAATGTGACACCTCTTTGTGATTTGATATGATTTATTTCTAACCTATTAGATACTTCAGAATGGTGATTAAATATAAATTAGCTGGATTCTTTCGTTTGTGTGAGGACTTTCATTGTCTGTGCAAATTTAAGTTGAGTTAGATCTAAGGGGCTGAATATTCTTTCGGGGAAGTTGGGATTGCAGGCGCCGACGGCAAGACAGACAGAATCTGCTGTCCTCACATGAAAACATTACGCCATGAAAGATGCACAGTCATTATGATACAGGCTACAGCAGAAACAATTACCTGTAATAGCACACCACAAAGCCTTGTTTTTCAGGCCTTGTTGTAACACCTGAAACCTACGTGATGTTTTTAAACCTGAGCTTTTTTCTCCTCACCTTAAGTGAAGCACAGAGAAACACTTGAGACAAAATTGCAGCCTCAATTTCAACCATGTGCTAAGACATGAGTACTCTTCTGTTGGTTTAATGGGTACTCACCACGAAGCTCTTCTTATTGACAGAAACTAACTGCCGGTTGGATTTCTTAACATTAAATGCTTAAGAGCACCTTGCACTGACTTTGGATTTAATTAAAAGGGCAGGTTCTCTCACAAGTGTTTGTTTCAAACCAAATTATTTCTTACTGAGGTAATCTTAATTAATGTCTGGGATTTGCAGTCAAATGTGAGTCTGTGACATTAGTTACATCAAGGAGGCTCGATGAGGGGTTTTATTGGTTTCGTCATTTCAGTGAATGTTATCTGCACCTGGCTTCCTCGTGTTACTACTTAGAACTTCTGTTCTTTTGTATCTTCAACATAATATCGGGGATGGACACATCATGAACCTGTGCGCAATCAAATAAAGGTTAATAAAGCAGCCCTGCATCAAACGCTTCTACTTTTGTGGTAATGTGTGTTATAAGGAGATCCAAAATACACACACTGCAAACAATCTCAACAAAAAAATCACACAAATGCTGCGAGGTGAAAGGCTACAATATTGCATTTCGTTAAACCCTCCATGATTTCTAGCTTTGTTTGTTCTCGTGAAATGAAACAAACAAGCACACAAGCCATGATGTGGTCAATCACCATATTCTGAGACCTAATTTCACACCAGGTCTCGTTTCAAATTTCACTGGGCAATATAGCCTTCAACACCAATTTAAAAGGATACTCAGGAGACTCAAACCTCATGAACTTTTAGTACCCAATTTTGGATGCCTAAAAATTGGTCTTGGTAGATCATTACACACATTACATCCGGCAATGTAGCGAGTAAAGATGTCACTATTAAGACAAACTGGATCTTTTAACCATAAATAAACTGCTGACAAACAGCTTACAAAAAAACCCCCATGTGAATTCAATGCATGTTAAATGTGGAAAGCTGATCTATGTGTGAAAACATCACACAAAAACGTATATAGTTTTTAGACATTTCACAAGACACTTCATTTAAAAAAATCAATTTCTCACTTAATATCTTTTCACACGTGATAATGCCGTGTTCACACAGCATGGATGCTTGAGGTACGAAAGACTCCCATGCGACCAACTTACAAATGTTAATGTCATCAAGAAGGTCGTGTGATTACAGAGTTATTCATGTGAGGTTTTAAATACTCTGCATTGACAATATAACACCATATCAATTAAGTTTGGACCTTCTTTGGCTGATGTGAGGCATCCATATTTGTTTAATATTCAGGGACGTCCGCATTAGTAAGTGCCAAGTCAGATATATAAAAGTTTGTATCACAATAACTCCGATAATAAATTCAGATAGAGGCTACGTGTGCTTTTGGACATTTTACATGTTAATCCATGAATCAGACATGTTCTTGTCTGTACTGCTGTTGAGAACTCATTACTAATATATTATATTATTAATTATTTCATCTAATGTAAAGAAAAATGTTTCCCCCACTGCAAACAGCTAATGAACATGGGAACTGTAGACAGAGACAGTCAAAGAGTGGAAAAAGGGTGACATGAACCCATGCAATGTGCATCATGAAATATATAATACTAATTCACCTGCAGGAAAACATGAAAGCATCTAATGACAGCAGTAACTCCTGCATTACTCAAAACATTAAAGCATTTCATTGCATCTTTCGGCCTCCCTGTTCCGTCTCCTCCTATCTCTTCTTTTCTCTCTGTGGCAGGCCTGCATCAAATAAAGCAGGCAGTAAATCAGTCTTGTTAAGATTATTACTATAAACAACACAGTTCTCTGCTCGAAGCAGCGCTCCTCTCTCTCTGTCGACTATCTCACGGGAGAGCTCTGCTCTTCTCTCATGGCCATGGCCAATGCATCTGTGCTCGCATTATAAGGCTCCCTTGGAGATTTGCAAGCGCAAAATGTGTTGCTGTATATCACATCATTATTAGTTGGGAACCTTGATGATTAATTGTACTGTAAACAGGCATTATAATACACAGAGTACATACTGTATTATTAATGCATATAGGTGATATAGGATTTAGTATATTCACTGTAAAAATTTAATTGTAAGCATATAAAAGCCCTCTTGTCGGTTTAATACATTACAGAGGTCAGCAGAATCATACAGCTGACCTGCGGTTGATATTGCAGATTGCTTTGCTTTTCACAGGCATCTATAATGGTGTCAGTGAAGCTCACAAAGAAACCGAGATTGGCTGTCATGTCTTAATGGACCTCTGCACAACAAATGTTACAGTATGGATTGTTTGTTTGTGCCAAGATGCATCCAACCCACTCAAACATCCTGTCCTTTTCATTTTTGCTCTCAGCCAGCTGAATACGCAAGAGACGAGGCAACATGCTCATAGGACTTGCAAAATACACTGAGACGCTGCTAATCATTTGCATCACACATAACACTCTAGATGTGAAAAGGTTTTAACGCACCCCCTGAGCTTGCTGTCGTAGAGAATTGGAGAATTCCTGTGGCCTGAGTGAGTATTAGCTCTTATAATATTACTAATCATGACTTTTAAGAGGCTGAAAAATCATCATGAATCATATAAATGGCAACTAACATCAGCTGTAACACTATGAACACAAAGAAGTGGAACACACAGTAAATTACTCATACTCTTATAGCGATGTAAAACATTTCTGGTGATAATGAACTCCGCTGGCAGAGTACATGTATTTTATACTTAAGTGCACCTGTGATTGTACAGTATATGGACGTTTTTTTTTTCACAGTCAATAAATATTTCTGAATGACCTGCCAGCCTTTAGCAGGGCAAAATGACCAAATTGCATGAGTGCAACACAGTATAGAGAGTGCTGCAGACACTGTTTGTGTAGGGAAAAAAGGGCACGCTACTGGAAAAACCAAGCTGATCGATTAAGAATATAAACTCATATAGATCCCTAAACTGTGAGCAGCTCTGCAGAAATGGAGAGTTATGGAGAGATATTAAGTTTGAATTTGTCGTCTGACTTATGGTGTCTGAGGCACACTCCTTCCATGGTCTATTAAATACAGCTCAGTGAAATGATGAAAATGAATAGCGCAGGCCAAAGTCTTACAGAGAGGACATACGGTCTTCAAGTTAAAATATGGCATTCGAGTTAGAAAGCGGCACAGTACGGTGAGCACAGAATTTAGGAATCAAATCAATCAGATCAATTGAATGTGATCAATTGAAAGCCACACTGAAAATCTCTTGTATATTAAATAACCGCACATGCAGCTGGCACATGCACACTTCAGCTGTATTATGGTTGAATTGCTGTTTCTGCTCCCATCAGCAAGATGTATCCAGACTGTCAGTTCTCAAATTGAATGTCTGCAGCTCAGAGTGCCTCAAATGACCCCCTTCTTCTCTGGTAATGTTAAGGTTTTCTCGCACTCAACTTTCAGATGACTCGGGTCGTGGTAAAACTGTTTAGACTCAAATGCAATTCTGAAGAACTGTATTAATGCTTCTTCCTATTGCAAAAGTCACAAAGACATTTCCCATGAATGCACCAGAATGGCTTTTATGACAAGAATTTAGCGCCCAAGGTTTTCTTGGGCATTATACTTGTTCTTGCCTTCATTTTTATAGCTTTTCAGATTCATGGCTCTCAATTTTTATGCCATTATGACATTATTGCTGTTGTATTTGTAAGGTTGTGTCAATTGTCTATGCTAAGCTCCAAATGATGTTCTGTAATTACATTAGCACAAAAGAGTTGTAAATTGGAAAATATCTTGTATTTAAATTCATAACCCTTAAGATTTTCATCAAACAGAAGGCCACTTTTTATGCTCTTCATGGTCTGCATTTTTCTCTGCAATAGCCACTCAGTGTGTCTGCATTCAGTGATTAGCCCAATACATAACAGTTTTTTTTGTCAGAGGCGGAGTCCGCCATTCCTGTGCTGGATTCAAAGTGCCTTCACACTCACAAGGAATTCACAGGAGATGATGCAGCATGTAATCCAGTGTGAATTTATCATTGATATCAGCCTCATTGTTTACTGTTCAACCTCTTAATGCCGCATCAGAGCAGTTTTAAAGGGGAACTCCACTGATTTACACATCAAAGTCTGTTTACAGGTCTTGGGGAGTACTACTGCACATGTGAAAAGAGACGTATAAAGACTTTTGTGGCTTCAGAGGGAGCTGCGCAAAGTCTGATAATTGCATCAGCTGGGGCTAAAGACTACAAGTGTGGAAAAAAAAGGAAAAGAAATCTGGGGGTGTGGAGTCAGAAGGAAGTGAGTTGAACAGACCTCTGTAGCCCGCTCGTCATCTCTGCTCGAGGCTAGCAGCTTGGGGCTACATTATCCGCTACTAGCATAACATGCCCTGCTTCATATAAAACGCAACTGGCAAAACACAGGGTGGCTTTTATTGTGAAGCAATCAGCCACAAACAAAGCAACGTGAGTTTGTTTAACTGGGCTGTAAACAGATACACCAGATGTTCTGTTGTATTTCTCACAAAGTAAAAGCTCAAGGAGTGTTTGCTGTTGTGTTAGACTGCACCTGCTGCTAAAACGGTAACCACGGGTGTCGCCACATCAACTTGGCCTGAAATCTTTACTGAAGATTTACATCAATAATAACAGTGAGAGCAGGGGTCTGTAATGAGTGAGAAACCTGTGTTCCTGAGAGGCCAAAATGTATACATGCGATACTGTGCAGTAATAGACACCTCTATATTGCTTATGGGGAGCAGAAGAACATGCATGCATCACACTGTTTACACCCTGACAAAACCAAATTATAACAAGAGATTATTTTCTTGAGAGAATTGAGGACAACAGTCTTAAATACTGTGAAATTATTTTACTGCACAATCCTCAGACCTAAATTCTGTCTCCACAATGGCTTTAGACGTTTCCAAGAAATCATTTTGCAGGAGGTACAATCATAGTGGGTGAGTCCAACTTCTTCTTTGATGGAGAACTGCTGCTGTACCCTTTACAAGCCAGTTATATATTCCATTCTTGGCTCGTCTCAACTCAGAGGAGGTAAGATTTTCAGCATGTAACAGGACCTAACACCAAAACTTTGATCAACAGTATGAAGTTATAGTTGAAAGTTCTCTGCTTCAGCCCCATTTCATGACTTGATTTAGTGAGATGAGTGCAATTTTACACTAAAAATGCTCCTACTGCAGCTTTACATTTTCACAAATACATTTTCATAACATTTTCTTAGCCAAAATCTTAATGTCAAGATGTCTGACATGGAAACAGAGGGTTACAATACAATATAATGGTAGAGCTCTCTGCAACATGCCTGTACTCCTAAATAGACCGCCATGAATGCCCTCACCATGCTGGTGTCCATTTATTCGTCCTGCAATAAACCTCCTTTACTGTCAGTTTCTGCTGTATATGTTGATTGCCTCATGCCTGAAATGTCACATATGGGCAGGTGCACAATACACCACCCATATACATCTGCAACCATACTGAAGACCATGCTACTTCATGTGCTAATTAAAGTGTTCAAAAGCACAAAAAAACACTACCTTCAGAGCTCAACTGCACATGCTACACTTAAAGTGAGTATTGATGTCTTCCTTGTTCCCTATGACCTTGTTGAAATATTTCTTTAATATATCAGTCACAGGGGAGATTTTTCTGTATAGCAAGTACTTCTATGTCTGATACTCAGTGTACATTTTGCTGATATGTAATAGAGTAGTTCTACAAAGCAACATTGCTACTTTTACTTGCGTAAAGGATCTGAGTGCTTCTTCAACCTCTGGTTCTTTTGCTAAGGATGCAGCCCTTGCATTTCTTTTGTGTCTCAGTTTGTCTTTTATCTATTACAGCAAATGCTTTCTTCTCTTCATTTCACATTTTCCTTCTCCTGTTTGTTCTGCTTTGCTGCAGATCTAGAGCAGAGCAGTGGTTACCTTGCTCTCTGATTTACACTCTTATATGCTGTCGTTTGCCTTGTCCACTTGTTTCAACCTCAGTGTCTTGGCAAAAATGCAAAATGACAAGTGCGATCAACACGCTTGTATTCATTTATAGAACAGCAGCGATGATGATGATGATGACATAATATCAGCAGTAAAATTCACTATAGCAGCGACTTGAACATGACCGCTGTGGGAGAGAATTTCTGCTAAATTCTGTTTCTATTGCTTGTGAGTATGTGTGTATCTATGTTTATCTGTGTAAGTGTGTGTGTATGCAGGCCTGCTCTCATCATCCTGCAGCGTAATGTAATATGTGACCTGCAGGAAATGGAGCCCTCTCTGATGGACCTTTTGATGCCCCTGTCCCTTTGCTTTCCCTCCCTGCAGCTCTTGTAGCAAGAAACAAATGTTGTGTTACATCCTGCTGAAGTGAGACCATAGACAAACCTTTTTTCTACACATTGATCGCAGGATAACATGCTTTCTTTCCAATTCAGTCTTTGAATATTGAATAGTGCTCAAAGATATCACCTTTTAAAGAAGCTCACAAAGCCATTTCCTCCACTTGAGACATCTCTCTGGAAGCATTAACTGCTCTTTGCCTTGGCACAGCCAGACAGTTCTTACAACAACATGGGGGCCCTGGAGAACGAAGTGCAGCAGAATTTCACTGAGTGTGTTGAACATGCAAGTGTGTTGGGAGCCCGATGAGGGGTCAGCTACAGTGCAATCTTTCTTTCATTCCAGTTGAGAGCATATGAGGTCTTTGGTACCCAGGGTCACCGTGTTGGTGGCTCTCCTGCAGTGTGGTGGTTAAGGGGTTAGTTCAACATAGTGCTGCATGTAACCAACACTGAAACAACATTGTATTCAAGAAGCCTGTCAACAGCTAGCTGAGGAAGGTTATGCAAAATCAAAATACCGTCTGAGTTATCATGGCACTGCAGGGTCGTAATATGAACTGAGGAAGACAGTAAGCACGTTAGTTACATAATATGTCTCAAGTTGGGATTTGGCTTCCCCTGATATGAGAAATCCTTCAGTCAATGTGTTAACATTCTTAATAATGTCTGGTGCACTCACGCAGGGTGTTTTGTTTGGCACGTGGAAACATAATTTCTTATTTTTAACAACCTAGATACAATGCCTAAAATACATACACCAACATTAACTGAAAAGCTGCACAATTTTGTGATCAGGGTAACCTCAGTGCTGATGTAGGAGGTACGATATGGAGTTAAACTGTTGAAGGCCTCATCTGATGCTCAGCTGAGCAAAAGGCAGACATTAATGAAGAATTTGAAGGAACTATCTTGATGTATGTTGCTACTGTAGCATGGGAAAATCCATGACATTTTCTAAAGGGATTCAGGGAGATTAAAGGTGCACTGGTAATTACTGGACAAGTGCATTTTTATTGTTATTTATTGCAAAAAAGAGGAAACAAATTAGGGCTACAACAATGAGTTGTTTTAATTAAAGACTAATTTGTCAATTACTTTATAAACGATTCATTGTTCAGTATATAAAATGTCAGAAAATAGTGAGAAATGTCCACCTCATTTTCCTGGAATCCAAGGTGATGTCTTCAAATTGCTTTTTTTGTTTGACTAATAGCCCAAAGCCCAAAGAGATAATATTTGCAACGGTATGAAACAGAAAAAATCAGCCAATCTTCTCATCCAAGAGGCTGAAAGCAGAAAATGTTTAGCATTTTTGCATTTTAGCATTTTGACTTCATTATTCAACAATGAAAATAATTTTCTGGCGATAGACTAATCAACTTACGGACTAATTACTCTAGCTCTAAAGGAGTGGCATTCTTTCACAAGTGTACGTCAGTGTGCATTCCACATACTGTAAGCTGTGTAGTGTAACAATACGGTATAAGTAATAACCTGTGTTTAGGATGAGGCGTGTAAGGCATTGCAGTAGGGTAGGTGGCCTATAAATAGCCATAGCCTAAGGGCCTCCAGAAGTCTTTGGCTAGCCTTGACATACACGCACATGTATCTGTTTTATTAAAGCAAGTGTCCAAAAATTTTAGTTCATTTGAGATCATTTAGAGAAAAAATGTGCAACAGTTATTGAATTCAAAGTTGTTTTTATTTTTTAAATGATTTATGCTTCTGTGACACTGGTTACATAACCCAGGACTCTGGTGACCATTGTGCCAATCAGTGTTAACCAATATCTGCATATGCATTCTGCATAGTGCATTATGGCATTGTGGACATGACTTGTAAAATTGTAAGTACTGTCTCCATTATTTATGTTGCAGTAAAATGAAATTCTTGCTCTGAAGCACATACTTCAGAACAACCTACAGTACAAAATCTACAATAGAGGTAATTGAAAATTTATCAGTGAGTTCTTTGAAGTGTTTTTTTTTTATAGGCTGGTTTGATCACAGGCTGTGCTGTGTCTGTAAAAGCCTGGTCCAGAATGATATGGCTATAATAGCGCAGATGTAATTCATCACATTTTTAGCCCCTTTGCAACTGACAAAACTGCTGCAGTGAAAAAGACACTACAAATCCATCGGGCCTCTTTTTATAGGACATAAAAATGAGTCTTAGGACAGAAATTTCAAAGAGTAATATAAAAGGGAGCACGGCTCTGGTGTCAGCGCTTTGAAGGAGCCAATTTAAGTAGTGTAGCCAGCTTGATGTAGATTATTGAGGATAGGTCAATACTTCACATCCTCCAGTTGAACATGTTATTCTCTATTCCTGAAATTGCACAGAACAGATTATCAAGACAGATTTTGTATGAAGTTGGAGAAATTGTTGCCATAAATCCTGTGACGATTGCTTTAGATTCTAAGGCCCCAAGGAAAAGCAAAGAGATTGTTTATGCACATATAATCGCTTTACGTGTGTTGTGACGTGCCACTAATTACAGCCTGCTGTAGAAATCACCTTTGACACAAAACCGGCTCCATTACAGGGAGTGCATTACGCTGCTTAAACAAACAAGAACCTCACAGAAAAAAGATAAAGAGATTTGCAAAGATGATTCATGGTGCCATTGATGTGTATTTGCAATATAACAACCGCAGCTCTGGTGCTATAGCATCTTGAAAAGCAACATGGGGAAAGGGCAACGACTACTGATACTGATGGGTAGATAAAAGAGGTTTAATGGTGCATAGAGGCTGCAGCAAATCCATAGTTAGAAAAGGATCCATTACCCCACTGTTTGTCAGGAGAGAGCCACCAATGGTAACAATGTAAGAGAACAACTAAAGCCTTTTTACAGCTAACATACCAAATCTATCAAAACAAATATGTCAGATAGCAAAAGCATGCTTACGTCCTATTATGCCTGACCTTTGACACCCAATCACAGCAAAATGATGCATTGATGAGGAAACAAACAGCAAGTTGAGAATGTTGGAGGGAAATGTCTTACCATGGCCCCCTCTGGTAAGAAAAGGCATCCTGTTGATGGCAATAGGAACGGTGCCATGCTTATTGTGAAAATGGTGGACGTGGTGCGTGGTACTGAGACTGGAAGACACACGTGCTGTTCCAGTCTGGATGGGGAGCACAGTAAGCAGGGCGAACCAGAAGGCTAGTCTGGAGCAGTAACTTAGGCCCATGCCTATGCTAAAACGTGACCAGCTGCTCCTCTGTCCGAGCACAGGGGTGGCTGTAAAGAGTCTACCCATGTATATTAGATCCACATGGGCCCAGTGCAGACAACTTGGCCAAGGTTTGGCATCTGACAGTTCAACTTGAAGACCACAGAGCATCTCAGTGACAATCTGGGCCCATAATTCCTTAGTTTGGTTAAGGAGTTCGTCGATGATGGAAAATATCCTTTGAACTTGTGAGAAAAATAACCAAGGATGGATTTCGAGAAAACAGTCAAAATCCAATTAATGTCCTTGCTGGAGAAACTGAAGAACAACCAACTTATCTATTTTTGGTTTTGTCATGACAAGATGTCTACTGCACAGAAAAGCCAGTGCTAAAACCTCATTGAAAACCATCCCAGAGCACATTCTTCAGAAAGTGAGCCGAGTGTATCCAAAATGCAGAAAAGCCACACATCCAAAGAAAGAATGGAGATGAATCCAGCCGTGGTCTCAAGCTGGCATGTTGCTGAACCATGATATTCAGGCATGAAAAGTGGCAGGACGAAGCTTCATGTGACAAGAATTCTGATAAGAGTCTCCATCGCCCACAGGTAGAGCTTGAGGGCAGCTGAGCCTGCCCACTAAGAAGAGTGCCCCTCCACCGCAGCAGAAAACACAACACGCTTCTGTGGGAATCCGGATCATTTCATTGGGCAAAAAGAGACAAGGAGAAAAAATTACGTGCAAGTGAAGATGCAGCGATGGAGGGTGATGCAGGAACCAGCGCTTTTGTTCCCCTTTAGCCAGGGAAAGGGAAGAGAACAGACGTAGGGAGGGGAGGGGTGGGGGGGAGAGAGGGAGCAGTATCTGCAGCAGCACGGTAAAGGAGAAAATCCAGAAAATATATAAATAATTTCTCAGTAGCTCCTCATTCACTCTCTCACAGACGGAGAGAATCCAGCGAACGGTAACCTCTGATGAGGCGGAGATCCACCAGAATGCAGCCGTAGCGCAAGTGTTTCTATTTCAAATGAATGTATGATCCTCCTCTCTCGTGCTCCACCTGCTCAGTCCCATGCAGTAAAGACTACTGCTGCATTCTCCTCTCACTGCTGCTCCTCTTTCCTTTATCCTCTCCCGTTGCCTCGTCCAGATCTGCTGCGCTGCTTCCGACTGAGGACGGCTAGCGTGACAGCTGCGCGTGTCTGTCTCTGGAGGGGGGCAGGTGATCCTCCTCAGAAGAGATGGCTCCGGTGGCAGAGACTGAGATGTTGCCTTGGACTGCTGCAGCAAAAATTATGCTAATTAAAAGGCATCGTCGTATCATAATGAATCCCGCATGGGTGAAATTCCAGGACAGTCTGAGACCCCGGCAAAAATAACCTTGGCTTGGAGTTGTGGTCTAATGAATACGAAATAAAGGAGCCCTTCTGAAGGCATACTGTAGTCAGAGGCTCTGATCCAGCTAGGCACAGCATGTGCCTCTGTGTGTGTTTGTGTGCGCGTGTGTGCGTCTGAGAAAGAGAGTCTGTGAGCAAATGAGTGAGGAGGGAGAAGGGGGGTGGGGAAGGTGGTGTTGGGTGGGGGG